>CAJQUN010000005.1:23116540-23368963 GCA_907163345.1 Haberlea rhodopensis | reverse complement strand
ATAAAACAGCTGTGCCTGTATATAAAAATCAAGAAGTGAAGAAAAGGAGCAATCTTGCAAGCAACTAAACTTCTCACAATAAAAATATTACAGGATAGATATCAAACAAATTCAAAAGATACCAGAATCCAAATCATACATTAATTAAAGAACTTCTATAATAATTCTAAAGCATCTACACAAAAGTCCAAAATAAACAATTTTTTAAGCAAAATCTTAATAAGATATGTACAAAATAAAGTGGAAGTAAAATTCACAAAACATATCATAGGGATGTACACAATGAACCACATCTATGATCAAGACAATAAAAATATGAAAACAGATATTTGTTTTAATAGAGAGGACATTCATGGTTCGATCAAAGGAAATCGCGCATTAAGCAATAGGCATTAAAGACGCCGGCACTGTTCAAAACAGCAAGCTGGATTCAGTACATCGTAAAATTCAATTACAAAATACCAAGATCTTCAGAAATCAATAACCCATCAAAGAATGAACTACCCATTGGTGAAACAACAATCCAGACACATATTAACCAACCTTAAAAGGCATAACAAAGCCATATACTAGCTCAAATTTCCAATAATACCAATCATTAAGCATCTATCCAAACTGAATTAAGCTAAAAAAATCCAATATACCTTGTTGAGTCTCTCGCCCCCGAGATCCGAAGCTTCGAGTGCCTTCTTCCCAGCAACAATGCAGTACCTTAAGCAATCGTCAAGCCTCCGATCATTCTTGCCATCAATGTAGCCCTCCGCTTTGAACCCCCGAATCTGACCCCCGAATCGAGTAGGAAATTTCGATGCATCGAAGCGGTCTATGGGAGTGATACCACTCTCACCCGCGAGCAGCTTCCCGTAGTACGTGTCCACATCATTCCCAAATACGGAGACAAGACCCATACCCGTTATGACGACACGCTTCTTGGGGTCCGTCTCCCTCTTTGGCGCCGAAACGGTGGCGGCGGAGGCGGATATGGTGAAGGGCTGGGTTTTGGAGCGCGGGGGCTTGGCATTGTTACTGGGGAAAAGGGTGGAGGGATATGATTGACGGAGGGGTCGAGCGGGGAGGAGCGGAGGGCGGTTGTTTGAAGGGATTGCATGGCGGTGGAGTTTCGATGAGAACTATGTGGTATCAATGGCGGGCGACACAGAGAGAATGAGTTGGTTGGGGTTGGACACCGAAATTTATAGCCCTCTGCTTTGCTGTTAATGTGAGGGATTTGGTTTTTTTTTTCTTCAATGAACCACTATATTTTACGTGTATAATATGTAAATCTTTGGACTGCCTAATAGCCTGTAAATCATGACAGTCAATTAAATCACATTAAACAAATCCAGTGTGATAGACTCAACATTAAAAATATTGGTAAAAAGAATCGAACTCTTGATCAAAAATTTATGTGCTCGCTTATTCCACCAATTCAACTACCCATATTAAGCATGAGTGGTTTTTTTTCCCTCGATATAAGCTTGCCTAACTTCGTGTAGCTAAGTTATAAATGCAGTTTATAACCTAATGTATTAGGTAATATAAATTAAGCTTTGAATGATATTGAAATGGGTGGTGAGAAAGATACTTTAGAAATCGACGATCCGATGTTTCTTAGGTAAAGATCCGATGTTTCTTAGGTAAAGAATACATTTAAAAGATTTATTATTGTATATTTTATCATTTAATTATTAAGTAATTGGTTAGTTTAACGTTTCTCTCTTTGCATAGACATAAATAATTATTAAATATAGCTATATGTTATTAATTAAAACAAACTCTCTCACTCTATGAGAGTCGCTTGTTTTTTCATAGCTTCCTCATGAAGTCTTTGTTCAACTCTGTGTTCTTGTAGGTGGTGGCGGGGATTGGGGACTTACCCCTTTGGCGATGGCTGCGACGGCCGTCCTGCCGTGCGGCCTGAGTTTCTGTTTGTGGGCATGTGTGCGATTGGGAGGAATTTCCTTTTGGGTCCGACTGGGTAGTTGGGCATGGCTCCTTTTTTGGTGATTTTTCTTACCTCTCTACTTATTATGTATTTTGTGGATATGTTGTTTTGGTACATATGGTATGTCTGTAGTAATCGGGTGGGTTTGTGATTTTGACATTTTCGTGATTGGTTCTAGTTTCGCTTCTATGCTGAGAAATCTGTTGGCGGTGGCTATGGGGTTTTTTCGGTTTCTTGTGTTCATTGCCATGTTTCCCGGGTTAATGGTATCAGTGAGGAATTTGAAAAGAGAAGCTTGTGCCATTTGGTGTCCAATTTCAGTTAATTGCTCCTGCCTTTCCCTTCTCAGTTCCTTCAATTATGGAAGGCAGTTTCCCTTGCTTGTTATTAATCTGGAATTATGGTTGAGGGGACTTTGACGGACTCAGCGTGTTCTGAAACTTTATTAGTCACGAATTGTGAGGTTTTCGGCGCTTCTCGTTACTCGAACACATTATCACACACATTTACTAGTCGACGATTCGTCGTGTCCTTGTTTAGTTTTTGTATGTCATGTTCAGCCGGTTCTGGGCTGGAATTCGTTTGTAAACCGCATGATCTATTAATCTAATATATGTTTCTTGCTCAAAAAAATAATAAATATTAAATACCTTTTTTCAAAATTTGGTAGAGATGTTGCATATATATTTAAAATTATATTTTTTTAGGATGATATTTTTTATTTTTTAATGTTAAAACTAATTTTTTGCAACTCATGCCTTACAATACCAAAAAAAAAAGAGCTATACATTGTTTAAAAGGTTATTAATTTTTTTATGACGTCGGAATCTGCCTTCGATACCATTCGGGTGCGTACTGGGTAAACAACGGACTGATGCAGTAGTCTGCAAACTACGCCAATCAGATAAACTGCACTAGGCAATCCGGTGCGATAGGCTCAGACCGAGAAAGTGTTGGCATGGAGAATCGAACACATGATCTTATTGGGTGAGCTAGTTCACCCTATCCCACCAACTCGGACACCCATTACGGCAAACATAATGATTTTGATGGCCATCACAAGTTGTTAATCCATTCGAACAAACTTGACAATTATATATTGTCCGAATTAGGGTGATTTGTTGGGTCGCAAGAAGGGAGCATTGCCACTGTCCCCTTTGCCGGTGGTTGCGGCGGACGCCCTGCCGTGCGGCTTGACGTTTCTGGTGGGGCATGTGTGGGATTGGAGGAATTCCGTACATTATTTTGGGTCCGATTAGCTAGTTGGACGGGGCCTCCTTTTTTGGTGCTTTTCCTTACCTCTCTACTTATTATGTATTTGTGGATATGTTGTCCTTGTACATATGGTATGTCTGTAGTAATCGGTAAGGTATGTGCTTTTGACCTTTTCACGGTTGGTTTTCTGGGTTTCGCTTCTATGCTGAGAAAGCTGTTGGCGGTGGCTACTGGGTTGTTCGGTTTCGTGCGCCATGCATGTTTCCCTGGTTAATGGTTATCAGTGATTAATTTGGAAAGGGGAGCTTGTGCGATTGGTTCCCATTTCAGTTTATGCTCCTACATTTCCCTTCTCATTTCCTTCATTTATGGCATACAGTTTCCCTTGCTTGCTATTAATATGGAATGTATGGTCTGAGGGAACTTTGACGGACTCAGCATGTTCTGACACTTATTAGTCACGGTTGTGCGGTTTCGGCGCTTCACGTTACTCAAACACATTATCATCAACACATTTACTAGGCGTCTTTTCGTCGTGTCATTGTTTAGTATTGTATTTCCTGTTGTCTTGGATTTTACAGCCGGTTCTGGGCTGAGATTCGTTTGTAAACCGCCTGATCGATTAATCTAATATGTGTTTCTTGCTCATTAAATACATTTTTTCCGAAAATTTGGAAGAGATGTCGCGTATATATTTAAAATTATATTTTTGAGGGGTGTTATTTTATTTTTTTAATTTTAAACTAATTTGTGCAACTCATGCCCGTTAATCCATCCTTTTTGTTTTCGTTATCTACAATACCAAAAAAAAAAAAAAAAGAGCTATACTTTGTTTAAAGGTTATTAATTTTTTTTATGACTTGGGAATCTACGCCGATACCATTGGGGTGCGTACTGGGTAGACCACAGACAGATGCAGTAGCTTGCAAACACGCCAACCAGGTAAACCGCACTAGGCAGCCCGGTGTGATATGCTCAGACCGAGAAAGCATTGGCAGGGAGAATCGAACTTATGATCTTACAGGTGAGCTAGTTCACACTGCCCCACCAACTCGAACACTCATTACGGCAAACATATGATTTTGAGGGCCATGGCAAGTTTAATCCGTTCGAACAACTTGCGACAATTATCTATTGTCTGAATTACGGTGACTTGCTAGGTCGCAAGAAGGGACGGCATTGTCCCTGTCAAGTTTTAGTATATAATTTAAAGTACGGATGTCGAAACACAAGGGTTAAAAATTAAGTTTATACCAAGTGCTGTATTAGAATAACCCTAACTTTAGCTAGATGATCAATCAATTGAATTAACTAAATAATTAAATAAAATTAATCAGATGAATATTTAATTGGAGAAAATCAATGGAACGGATTCTAGAGGTTCGACTTCACTCAATTATCCAATATGCCGTGTTCTTCAGTTTATTGGCCAAATCTTATGTTATTCTATTACCTCTCCCGAGTGTTACATAGAAATAATCATTCAATAGTCATCTTGATGTGTCCATCTAAGATAAATATTAAATAGCACAATGATTCTTTGCAAGACTTCAATGGAGTTATATGTCTGTCGACTATATAAATTTCCAAAGATGTAAATTCCTATAGTCTTATTCAAAACTCCATCTCCAGATTGATAGATTTTAAATAAATATGACGATTCAACTAGTGACAAGTTAATTGAAATACAAACAAATCAAGAATCACAAGTTAACCTTATGAAAAACAAAAATATATTAATCAATCAATCCAAAAACATAGATTCACGACAATGTCTTCCTCTAGAATAATAAATGTCTACATCTAGAATAATAAATTAGTTCATGAAATTAAAGAAACACATAGACATGTTCTTAATCATTATGAACATAAAAGAAACGATAATCAAACGAATATGAAGATGGCCATCCGTCTTCGGTAGTCGCCGTCGTCTTCTCCGTCATCAAAACTTTGTCTTTCGTTGATGCCTGCCATCTCAATCGATCTCTTCCTCTTCTCTAAAATAGGTCTCGGTTGTGCTATCTTGTTCTCCCTTGGAAAATATGTCAAAAATATGATATCTGATTGAATATGAGGTCCAAAATTCGAGTTATAAGGGTTGAAGGCTAAAGAATTAGGGTACGAATCCAAATTCTGCAAGAAAAGCTCGAGTTTCCTTTTTTCAGGACTCTGCAAGCGCATGATTTGCTGCGCCTTTACGCGTCCTATTCTGTCCTGGAGTCTGAAATCTGGCTAGCAGGCGCCTATGGCGCATAAAAAGTGGCGCCTAAGGCGCCTGTCTTCTTACAGGTGCGATACAACTTAGTATTTTGGCAATAACTTTCTCATACAATCTCTGAATTAAACGAATTAGCTGTTCACGCGAATATAACAGAAAGTTCTACAACTTTTCTATCGATCACATTTGCAAATTATGGCTTGAACATGAAGATACTCGAGGAGAAATAAGTGATATGTGTCTTGGATACCGATTTTTATTCAACTTTCTTCATTCTTCCATTTTTTTAGCTCGACTTCTTCACTTTCTCCAGGGAGTCTACTTTTCCATCTGTTCAACCTCAAATTGGATCATTTTCACATTAATGCACTTTTCATCATTTTTATTCATAAAATGTCTCGTCCATTGGATTCCTACAAAATATCAAAAGAAACAACAAAATGTGTAATTATGCTATGATACAAACATAAAAACCGAATAAAAGAGAACAATATATAAGTGCAAATTTGCACTTATCAAATCCCTCAAACTTATACTTTGCTAATCCCGAGCAAAATAGAAATAGAAAAAGACTTAGAAATAAAAGAAATAAAGAAAACAAACTACTAACGCAAGTCATGAAATGTTATAATTGCAAATTGCTCTCGAAGATCCATGGTCTAAGAATTACAAGTCAAGTATGCATATCACTCTACTCAAGAGTTTCAAGTCAAGTATGCATATCACTATACTCAAGAGTTCTCAAGTGTATGTGTGCTACCACTTCTATTTAACCATTAACTCAAAGCAATCTTTACTCACACAAATCAATAGAACTTTGTAAGATATATGTTCAATTGCATTGTTTATAAAAAGCATTATGACTTTGATAAACGATAAGCAATGCATCAAATCAAGGCAATGAGATGTGTATGTATGAAAATTATATTCAAAACAAGAGAGTAAGTTAAATATAACATTGTTGCACACTCTCATCTCAATATTCCTCTATTGAGATGTGTATTTTTGATATGATATTCAAAACAAGAGAGTAAGTTAAATATAACATTGTTGCATACGCTCATCTCAATATTCCTCTATTGATCAATCACCTCGTTTTTTTTTCATTCTTTTCAATTACTTATTTCTTCATCTCTTCAACATTTTTCTATGCATCCATGCCCTTTTTTCATTGTTACTTCCCTTCTATTTTTCAATTATGAACATAGGATATATTTGAAATTTTAAAGCGAAATATGGCTTACTCACTTGAGGATAGAAAATAGTGTATATGCTTTCAACAAGGTGGTTGATATGAGATTTTGAAACAATGCCGAATGGGGTTTTATTATGTGCTTTTGCACATACCATTCGATTTTCAATAGGCTCAAAACGGTAACTAATGGTACAATGATGTCATTTGATGGCTTCAAAGGATCAAATGGATAAACAATTGTCTAAATTATTACTAAGCCACATATGTATGTATTTTGCCTCAAATGATACTAAAGCAAGTTCTAGAATACTCTCAATTCACAAAGAACTTATATGATTTGACCAATGTACTCAAATTGTGTCTCAAAACCATGATGTAAACAAACAAATGAGATTCTAAAACATATTGCAAAAAATTCAAATCTCATTCTTTTACATTTAAGCTCAATGGGGTTACTATGGCATTTTAAATCAATGAAAAAAGGCCCAAAATATTATCAAGAATTGCCTATATTATATTTGTCATGATCGATTTCGGGGGTGGGTTGCCATTCCACACCCGAGTTCAACCAACTTGAGCTTCAATAGCTTGTGTTCTTGAATTAATGCACCGAGAGATTATATCGAGTTCGATTACAAAATCGAGCGGAAGACACTCGACATAACCCGCTCTAAAACCGATTAAACATTTGAAAAGCATTTTAAAATATGCAATTAAAATAAATAAACAAGCATTTGTTTATGGAAGTTCGAAGGTGGTGTAATCCTTCTACGTCTCCCCTTCTTCCACCGCATGGAAGGATTCCACTAGAAGACTTTGATTTATACAATCCCGTTGTACAAACCCGATCTAGTTGGGAATTCCCCATCCAACTAGAACTCCTAGCAACTCAGCTATGTATGTTCTTTAATGTCTCACATAAAAAGACCTCTCATCGGTTGTGATAAATCATCAACCGTTACAATGGTATTCACTCTTCTATTAAGCTCTCAAATACAATGAATAGAGTGAATACAAAGGCACAAATGATCTCTAACTAGATCTGATACAGCAAGGTAAGAGGTGCCAAAGGTTTGAGGAGTGCTCTTCATTTAGCATCTTTTGTCTTTTAAGTTCCTCAATTGAATCCCAAGTGGGTTTGCTTTGGAAGGCTTGGATTGATCTTCAATCAGCTGTTATTGAGCTTCCAAATCATGTATATATAGCCCCAAGTAATGATATATACGTTAGACACAAGAATATGCCCGTTGGAAAAGGTTCTGCACCATTCCCGAGCTTGCAACAGTCATATTCTGGTTTCTGGGCTATTTGTATTTCGGACCGGATTGGCCGGATCAGCTTGGACAGATCAGTCTGGCCGGATCAGCATGGTAGATCAGTCTGGCAGATCAGCACGGGCAGATCAGTCTGGTCCAGATCAGCAAGGGCAGATCAGTCTGGTCCGGATCAGTCTGGACAATCAGCTTGATACAAAAACAGATTGATAAACTTGCTCTTTGATCTGTTGCTTGTAACTCTTCATTCTTTGATTTCTGGGCAACGTGATCCACATGAAAGTTGTTGCCCTTTCGCTTAGCTTTCCACGGAATCAAGAATCGCTCGATTTCGAGTTTGTATGAGAGAGTTATGCTCGAAATACGAGATGATGCTCCTGCTGTCTGTTTGCTGGATGCAGCAGCACATGGCGTGATTGCAAAAGCTTTTTGGCCATCTTAACGTCCGATTCAGTCTTTCACTTCCAAAGATGACTTGTAGATCTTTGTCTTAGCTTTCCAACCCATACTGAATCGTTCCGTTCCGATAAGCGAGCTAAGAGTTATGCCCACCAGACTGACAAGGACTTTGCTGTAACAGCTCGATCTTACAGGCGTCACATGGCGTGACTTGCAGAAGCTTTTTGGCCATCTTAACGTCCGATTCAGTCTTTTACTTCCAACGATGACTTGTAGATCTTTGTCTTAGATTTCCAACCCATACTGAATCGTTCTGTTCCGATAAGCGAGCTGAGAGTTATGCCCACCAGACTGACAGTTGCTTGCTGAAACAGCTTGCTGTTTCTTCACGGTTCAGCTCGATCTTGCAGGCGTCTTTTCTCCTTGATAACATTCGAACTAGCCGATCTGTTGTGAAATATGACTTTTAGTATTTTGAGTTGGCTGTTCAATCTCTTTGGAAGCACGCCATTGCGATATCCGAGCTATGAGATATGATCGAAACAATCCGCTCTGTCAGGATTTCAGACTTGGTCCAGCTTGATATTTTCAAGCTACTTCTTTGTAATTCATCAAGCTTCTAAGTTATGATCTATGAACTGCACACTTGATGAAATATGTTAGCAACACAATAACAAGTTTTGTTAACATCAAAACCAAGATTATTCGGGTTTCCAAAACCCAACAATATTTGTGTTCGTTCAAATCAACTTTGATTAAACAAATAGTCATGGTCAATAGCGCATGAATATGTGAGAAATTCAAGAGCAAAGTGAACAAAAATTTTAAAGCAAGCTCAATTATTCATCATCGGTCTTCACAATTACTTCAAATCACGATTTATGACACAAAAAGAAAAATAAACGACTAAAATAGACACAAAACACAACACATAGGAATGCAGGAAATAAAACATCTTCAATGTTTAAACACTCTCCCAAACTTAAAATCATGCATTGTCTTCAATGTACCATACAATTTATAAAACAAGGGACAACACACCTACCTGCGACAATGATCGCCAGTAATCGGTGTCCATCTCATGCTCATGGGTATCGTGAAACGATGATGATAGAGACCTCCGCATTAGTATAGACCTGCAATGGAGAAAATAATGATAAATGGCCCTGATTAAGACATGCTACTAAAAATTGAAATACTGAAATAAAATAAAAGGATATAAGACTTGGGTTGCCTCTCAAGAAGCGCTTGATTTCTAGTCTTTGGTGTGACCAATAGAAGCAACCATCAAATAGCGGCTTCCGCCCATAGTAAGTATTGTATGACACTACATATGTGTCTAGATTTTGTATGCCCTCAAGCTTGGCAAGATGTGAATAGTGTCACTCCAACAACAATCTCCTTGAATTTATAGGTATGGGAGAATAATTCTATGTTTGACTTCATTGCGTAGATGACATAATATGGTGAAGTTGGCATCGATGGAAAGAATGGATCCACGTATGGCATATAGCATGTCACCATCGATGGTCGCTCATCAATTTTCTCGAGAATTTTCCATCTCCAGCATCACGTTCGGCTCATTTTCCATGGGAACTCCTCGGATAGCTTTTCCAAAGTAGGCTCAATCACTTGAAGATGCTCATTTCCCTTGAATCTTTTGCATGAGTAGAATCACTCTCCCAAACTTGGTTGGTTGAGTGATAATCATAATGTGGCCACACCTGATTTGTCACCCCTTGATTAGTATATCTCATCTCAGCCTCTTTGCAGCTCGCTAAAAATGTCTCTATCTGCTGCTCTAGGCAACTTCTGGAGTTTGTGTGTTTTTCGATCTTTCTTTCAGATGATGACAAGAATTTGCGCACAATATCCTCCAACTTAGTCATGACTTCATCGAAACTATCTCTTTCCTCTGCTTGATGATTGAATGGTTGGTGTGTAAAATGAGGGTAATGATGCTCTAATGGATATTGGTGACTTCAATCCTACAGTGAAGGATCACAATGCCAATCGTAGTCGAAATATGCCATGTCGTTAAACATGTGCAACACATTGTCTTCATCCTTACTAAATAAGTGACTACCAGTTGCCAGAGCTCCATCAAATACCCATTCTTGTGTTTTTGCATCAAATCCATTGTAGAAAAATTGAAGAAGAGCGCAGTTTGAATAGTCATGATACCTGAACTTGATCGCCAAAACGTTAAATCTATCCCAAACTGTATAGAAATGTTGTGACTGTTGTTGGGCAAAGCTTGTGAAAACTTGTTGATGAATCATCTTCGAGTACCTCACAAGAAAAACAACATTAAAACATAAAATTAAAACTCAAAATAAAATTCTAAATTAAAATCAAGACTACTTGGTAACATATCAATATAAACAATATTAAATCAATCCCCGACAAAGACGCCAAAAACTTGATGAGTTTAAAACATAGCGCAACTGTACGGTGTGAAGTTTTAGTATAGAATTTAAAGTACGGATGTCGAACCCACGGGGATTAAAAATTAAGTTTATACCAAGTATTGTAATTAGAATAACCCCAACTTTATTTAGATGATCAATCAATTGAATTAACTAAATAATTGAATAAATTAACCAGATGAATATTTAAGTGGAGAAAATCAATGAAAACGGATTCTAGATGTTCGACTTCACTCAATTATCCATTATGTCGTGTTCTTCAGTTTATTAGCCAAGAAACATATGTTATTCTATTATCTCCCCCGAGTGTTAAAATAGAAATACGCATTCAATAGTCATATTAATGTGTCCACTTAAGATAAAATATTAAACAATTTAAATAGCACAAGGATTCTTTGCAAGGCTTCAATGGAGTTATTGTTGGGATATGCCCTAAGGCAACTCATTAGATGATTGATTTTAGCATACAATGTAATATGATTTTATTAAAGGCAATTCATTATTATATATTATTTCAGTAACTGTGTAATATGAATATATACATATATTAATGTCATTAAAATAATACTGTATTATTCTTAAAGATTGTCCCTAATCAAGTATTATCATGAATAAGGATAATGATAATACATTGAGACTAGTATGTATTGATTGATGAATTGTTCATGGATATGAGATATCGAATCAACGCATGGGTATATATTAGAGAACTATGTACTGGACAGACCCACCATGAGAATGCTACATGGATAGTTATATGAATGTCATAAGCAATTCTCATAGTGATAATAATGTATGTAATCCTTACGACTTGAGATCACCAGAGATCCCAACATAAGGAATTGTGTATCTTGATATTGTCAAACGTTACCTGTAACAGGGTAAACTATAAAGACAACCATTGGATACACCACGAATTTGTAGAGGGATGTTGAGTGATCAAGATAGGATTTGTCCCTCTTATATAACAGGAGAAGTGTTTGGGCCCTTTGTTAGGATCGGTCCGGAGTGTTTAGAGGGGGGGGTGAATGAACACTCCTTACAAAATTTATCCCTTGTGATTTCTTTGAGATTAGTGAAAGAAATCCGTTACTTAATCAACTCTTTGAACAGAACAGACCACTAATAAGTAAGTGCGGAAACGGTCTGCTCTTGTGTAAGTAAGAACAGCTCGATGGCTAAGTGCAGAATGATAAGACACAGGATATGTTTCTGGAAGTTCGAAGGTGGTGTAATCCTTCTACGTCTCCCCTTCTTCCAATTAAGGAAGGTTTATACTAGAAGACTTTGATTTATACAATCCTGTTGTACAAACCCGATTCAGGCTGGATTTACCTCACTACCAGTCTGAAACTCCTAGTCACTCAACCTGCTCAGACACACTCTGTCTGACAGTTACAATATGTTGCTCACTTCTATTTTTCAATACACAATGCGCACAGTGATCCTACAATGATCAAATGTTACAAAGTAATTGCGCTTAAATAAATAACTTCAGCTCGAAAGCTTCTGAACTTTGTAGGCGTGTGCTGTTTTGCTTTCTTGTATATTTTTCAATTGATCAGCGTGAGTTGTAGAGTCCAGAGTCTTTTGCATCTGTTTGTTGCATCCTTTTATAGTTGAAGGTGGCAACGGCATTGTTTCCCTTAATGTGCAGCTATGACTCTTTTTAAACTCTGAGAAAGCTACAGTCTTCTTCTTCAGGATACTTGCCGTTCTGGTATATGCTTTCGGCGACTGTCAGGTAAGCTCTTCTTTGTCTTCTTACCTATTATGGCAATCTTCAGTCTTTGGTCCTTTGTAGCATTAATTGCAGCATTAAATGCTACAATAAATATCCGTTGATGATTCGGACTGAGAAGCCATCCTTTATGTATCCTTGACTGCTCTGATCTGATAAAGGTTGAGATCGATCTGAAGCATCGATCTATTCAGTCTGGAATCCATCGATCCGGTCTGATATGCAATATTCTTTATCAGTTTGCTCTGATATGTCCGATCGATCTGGTATGCCTAATTTCCATCGATCCGGTCTGAAATGCTTTGCCATCTTGCTCTGTTGAGTCCGATCGATCTGGTCAACCTGATTTCTATCGATCCGGTCTGAACTGTTTTGTCATCTTTAAAATCTCATCGATAAGGTCCGGAACTAACAAATTCCCCCTTTTTGATGATGACAAAACCTAGCTACTAAGTCTTTTTAACCAGTCTTGATAAGAGCTCTGAAGCGAATGCTTTTCGGATCGATTACTTCTTTGTTCAAAATAAATGAACATTATTAAGTTTGATCGATTCAATCTTTTATTATTAAGCCTTTATTAAAGTTCAAAATAAATGAACAAGGACTTAATCAAAAGAGGATTTTATTGATCATCAAGAAGTCCTAAATACAGACAGTCTGATAAGTTAAAAGACTAAGACTGCTATCTTCTTGAGCGTGGAGGCGGCTTGAAGTCTGTCTTCTTTTTCCCCTTTTTGTCAGCAGCAATCTCTTGAAGGAATTCAACAACTTGGGCTAGCTGCGCGCTGATAGCGTCAAGACGAACGTCTTGAGCGCGGAGGGAGTTAGAAACAGATGCTCTGACTTCAGTGGCTAACTCGACCTGCTCTTTCCTCAGACTGTTCTTGTAGGAGGCTTGTTGAGAAAACAGATCGTTGATGCCGCGCTGGAGGCTTCCGATACTGGCAGTCATTTTCTCTTTGAAAGAATTAAAGTCCAAAGTTGTGACTCTTTGACTTTGATGAACTTCGAGAATTCGTTGAGTTAATGACAGACAGTTATCAGAAAAATGCTGGATAGTCCGTGCCAGGGATGGAGGTGCATCAGATAGCTGGCTGGGAGAGTGATCTGATGATGACATAGCATGATCAACTTCTTCAGCAATCGGCACGATTGAAGAAATGGCAGTTTGATGACTTTCGGATCGGATCAGAGCGACCAGATCCGAAGAGAAACTATGAACGAATGCCAAATCTTCATCTGATGGTCCCGGAGGAGAGTGGGGACTGGAGGGTTCCTCATCTTGGAGAGCTGCAACCACTGAAGATACCACCAAATCCGGATCGATGAGGTCTGGTACTTCAGTTGGTGCACATGCCTCAGCTGGACTGTTGTGAGCATGGGAGGCTGATGACTTCAATGGGATAGATGTTGTCGGAGAGTCCAACAGAACATGCATTGATTCATCATCTGTTGCAGACGGAGCATTAGGCAATGGCTGCTCCGCTGTCGGTTCTGGTACGAGTTCTGCAGGCTGGTCTTCTGTCTGTTTTGCTTCAGCAGAAGGAATAACCTCGATAAAGGGTTCTGCCAGAGTCTTGCTGACAGAAGGATGATCCGGGCTGGTGGCTGGAGTGGAGATACCTAGCATCTGTCGTTGAAAGCGGACAGCTAGGGATAGAGCATGAATGTCCATCTCAAGTTGAGCAATCACAGCCCCATCATCTCTGGCAGTAGGAGCAAGCGGATCGAAGTTCTTCTTTTTGGCAGTGAGAAGCAGATTGGCCAGTCTGAATCTGTGTTTTGCCGTAAATAGCCCTCTGCGCTGCACCGCAAGTCGAACATCATCAGTTTCTGTGCCTCTCAGAACCTCGTCTTCCATCTTCTTCAGTCTGTGCAACTTTCCATAGAACATATCAATGTGGTGGACAGTCCGGTACTGGACATATTCATCAAAGACCACAAGGAGTTCAGCTAGCTTCTCATCAACATCCTCCATAGCGATGTCGATGGCAGTCTGTGCAGCAGATTTGGGTTTAGAAGAGATGGGTTCTGTGAGAATGGCTTTTCCCTTGCCGGTGGAGGAAGGGGACTTAATCCCTGATTGGGTATAGTCACCCAACTCAGTGATAACTATCCCTTTGACTACGGGATTGGCAGAGGGAATTCTAGGGGTGACTTTGGGTGCAGGGGTTGAGGCTTGTGAAGGCTGAGTGGGGGGTTGAGGTGTAGGGGTTGCTTTAGTGGGTGGCAGTATGGGTGGAGGTAGATGTCTGGTTGGTTTGGTAATCTGGGTTCGGGGCTTTTTGGGAAGTGGCTTGGTTGGGGATGAGTGAGCAGACTGGGTTTCTTCTGAGTCAGTCTGAATGGTCAGCTTCCGCTTGACCCGAGGTTTGCGCACATCAGCTTGTTCCTCGTCCTTCTCAATCTTGACTGAGACCAGGGTGGTAGGAGTAGGCGGAACACTCTTGGACTTCAGCAGTGCAAGCCCTTTGGAGTTGAGTACCTTAAAGGGGCGGAGAGCAGATGGCTTGCTCAGCTCGAGGCCTAAGGACTCCAAGAGCTTGCTGAGAGGAACAGCAAAGCATACGGCGTGCTTGGATGCAATCACCGTTTCCAGCAGTACTCCAAACAAAATCATGGACCAGTTTATCTTCTGTCCAGATACAATAGCTGCCATGGCCCTGAACTTCTCGGCGGTTACAGCATCGAAGCTTCCGGCTTTACCCAAAAGTGGCTTGGCTACCACTTCGCACAGCACCTGGAAATGGAAGAGTATTTCCTTCTTCTTAAATGAGGGTTGCAACCGGTGGCCAGAAATAGAGATCTTCCCCTGAAGATCTAAGAGAGATGCTGGAGGAGTCTGTCCGAACTCTGTCAGGCCGGAACTGGGGAGGCCAAAGGTCTTGGCCATTGTTGTTGGCGAGATCTCGAAAGATTTGCCCTTGACAGTGGTAGAGATGGATGACTTCCGGGAGACGGCGTTGGCGAACAGCTCGCGGATTTCTGGTTCATAAACAACTGATCCGCACTCCAAAAAATTCCGTAAACCAGATGATTCCAGGGCTCTGAAAATGGACACCATCGCAGCATCTTCTCCCCTGTAGATGTCATCAAACTCAACGGAGAGTGAGTTATGAGTGATGGTAGCCATATGAAAGGAGTTTAAGGAAGGTGCGAAGAGTAAGAGAGTAAGAGAGTAGAAAGCGGTAAACTGTAAAAAGTGAAAAAGTTATGAAATGTTCAGCCCGCTAAATAGGAGAGAGAAGACACGTGTCTTTATCTCCAAGACTGAGAAATAAACTATTCAAAATGAACGGTCAGGATAAAGAAAGATAAGGCGGTTAAAGTACAACTAGTTAAAAGGTTAATCAGTCCGGGCTGTTTTGTTTTATTTTAAAAAACAGATTATTGTCCAATCAGATCATAGGATAAAATCAGACTTGACAAGGATCGGTCTGAAAGTTCGGACCGGTCTGTGTCTTTCTGAACATTGTATTATCGATTTGTAGTGACAAAAATCTTTAAGATCGAAAAGAATAAAAACATCTAAATTAATTAAGATAAGTCAATTAAACCAAGAATTTGACGGAAATAATTGAACTTAGCCTCAGGAAGTGGTTTGGTGAAGATGTCTGCTGCTTGCTGCTCTGTTGAAATGTGTTCGATCCGAATTTCTTTTTTGCCAACATGATCTCGAATAAAATGATGTCGAATATCAATGTGCTTTGTTCGAGAGTGCAAAACTGGATTATACGTTATAGCGATTGCACTTGTGTTGTCGCAAAATATCGGAGAGTCAACAGCTTGAATGCCGTAGTCTTTGAGCTGGTGTTGAATCCAGAGCATTTGAGCGCAACAGCTTCCAGCGGCTAGGTATTCTGCCTCAGCTGTGGATGTGGCAATAGATGTCTGCTTCTTACTGAACCAAGAGATCAATCTTTCACCTAGAAATTGACATGTTCCACTGGTGCTTTTACGATCGATCTTACACCCAGCGTAGTCTGCGTCTGAATATCCGATCAAGCTGAAGTTTGAATCTTTGGAGTACCAAAGACCAACGTTCTGAGATCCTTTTAAGTATTTCAGAATACGCTTGGCAGCAATGAAATGTGATTGCTTTGGTTCTGACTGAAATCTGGCGCACATACAGACTGAAAACATTATATCGGGCCGGCTCGCTGTAAGATATAATAGCGATCCGATGAGTCCTCTATACATGGTTACTTCAACTGCCGTTCCCCCTTCGTCCTTGTCTAACTTGATTGTTGGACTCATTGGAGTTGATGCAGTTGAGCATGTTTCCATTCCAAATCTCTTGAGGAGCTCTTTGGTATACTTGGTCTGATTGATGAAAATGCCATTGTTGAGCTGTTTTACTTGAAGACCCAGAAAGAATGACAATTCTCCCATCATGCTCATCTCGAACTGTCCCTGCATTAACTTAGAAAACTTCTCGCACAGTTTGGGGTTAGTTGACCCAAAGATTATGTCATCAACATAAATCTGAACTAATAGGGTATGTTCCCCCTTAATGAATTTAAAGAGAGTTTTATCTACCGAACCGATCTGGAAGTCATGGTTCAGCAGAAATTGAGATAGAGTGTCATACCAGGCTCTTGGAGCTTGTTTCAGACCATACACTGCTTTATTCAGTAGATATACATGATTAGGATACGAATGGTTCTGAAATCCAGGTGGTTGCTCAATGTAGACTTCTTCCTGAAGCTTTCCATTAAGAAAGGCGCTCTTGACGTCCATCTGATATACTTTGAAGTCTTTAAAGGCAGCATATGCAAGAAAGATTCGGATTGCTTCAAGTCTGGCGACTGGTGCAAATGATTCATCGAAGTCGATTCCTTCTTCTTGTCTGAATCCCTGTGCCACCAGTCTTGCTTTGTTTCTAACCACAGTTCCATCGGCGTCTAGCTTATTTCTGAAAACCCATCTGGTTCCAATAACAGGCAGATCGCTTGGTCTGGGAGTTAGACTCCAAACTTGATTTTGTTCGAATTGATTAAGCTCTTCTTGCATTGCTTTAATCCAGTTGAAGTCAGTCAGAGCTTCATCGATCTTCTTGGGTTCCAGAGTTGAGATGAAAGCAGCATGAGTGAACTCATCCATCATCTGTCCTCTGGTTCTAATTGGTGCAGACGGACTACCAATCACTAGATTAGGTGGATGCTTCTTAGTCCATCGATAGCTTGACTCTGGATTGTCTGGTTCGGTCGGATGAATAGTAGCAGCATGATCTGCATCTACTTTAATATTTGAGTCAGGAGCATCTGGATTAGCTCGATCTGAAGAAGCTTCAATGGCCTGATCCGATCTGTCTGGCACTTCTGGTTCTGGTGGATTGTCTCTTGACCTGTTAGCTACAATCTCATCATCACTGTTAGCTTCGAGATGGATATTTTCCATCTGATTTTGAATTGAGTCCTTGTTGCCCTCAACACATAATGATTCATCAAAAACTATATGAACAGATTCTTCTACAGTTAAAGTTCGATTATTAAACACTCGATAAGCTTTGCTAATTGATGAATATCCTAAGAATATACCATTATCTGACTTAGCTTCAAATGCTGTAAGATGACTCTTACCATTGTTGTGAACGAAGCATTTACAGCCAAATACATGAAAGTGAGAAACAGATGGTCTGTTACCAGTCCATATTTCATATGGAGTGAGATTCAGCTTCTTGTTAATCATAGATCGGTTTTGAGTGTAGCAAGCAGTATTTACAGCTTCTGCCCAGAACTTTTGAGAGATTCCAGAATCAGCAAGCATTGTTCTTGCTGCTTCCTTGAGCGTTCTGTTTCTTCGTTCTGCAACTCCATTCTGTTGAGGAGTTCTGGCGGCTGAAAACTCATGCTTGATTCCATGATCTTCTAGAAAGGATTCAAGATTCTGATTTGAAAACTCAGTGCCTTTGTCACTTCGAATCCTGTCTATGCTGGATGATTTCTCGTTCTGAGTGCGTTTCAGCAGCTTGATCAACTTCGGCCCGGTCTGATCTTTACTGCTCAAAAATATAGTCCATGTAAAGCGTGAGTAATCATCAATAACAACAAGAGTATACCGCATTCCCCCTAAACTTGTTATTGGTATAGGACCAAACAAGTCCATATGCAGTAATTCTAAACAGCGGGAGGAGGATTTGGCATTCTTGTTTTTGAAGGATGATCTGATCTGTTTGCCCATTTGGCAAGCTTCGCAGATCTTATCCTTGGCAAAGTCGATCTTGGGCAGACCGATAACTAAATCATGTTTACACAGGCTAGCAATGGTCTTAAAGTTGATATGATTCAAGCGCTTATGCCATAACCAGTGTTTATTATCATTGTTAGCGATGAAGCAGGTAGGATTATCAGGTTGAGCATGATTCCAGTTAATCTTATATGTGTTTCCATTCCTGATTCCTACGAGCATGGTTATACCGTCTGATGATTTAACAGTGCAAGTGTGTTTATGAAATTCTACAGCATAACCATTATCACAGAGTTGACTGATACTAATCAGATTATAGCACAGATTTTCAACTAACAGCACATCATTGATAATAATGTTACCATGGACAATCTTACCCTTGCCCACGGTCTTACCCTTTGAGTTATCTCCGAAGACGATCTTGGGTCCAGTGCATTCTGTGACTTCAGACAGCAGCTTGATGTTTCCAGTCATGTGACGAGAGCACCCGCTGTCCAAGTAGCAATCTGATGCGAGATTCTTCTGTACCTGTCATCACACATATTTATTGTTGGTACCCAATCCTATTTGGGTCCAGAACGGATTAGCCCTTTGGGAACCCACACCTGTATCAGCTTTAGTGGCTTGTGTGTGTAGGGTGTGCTATGTGCTGGTCTGTCTCGATGTTGTGTGTGATAATGTGTGCGCTGTGAAAACCTTTGATTTTCATAAGGTAGTCTATATCTTCGTTGAATCGGTTTTGAGTTATAGTAATTGTATTGTCTTCCTTGCCTTAGATTTTGCACTTTTGGATTTGGTCTCACAGACACAAATCTTGCTGGTGCCTTATCGTTGGCTTGGTTGACATAACCAATCCCTTTTCTCAAATTTTGATTCACGTAAGAGACTCCTGTTTGAATCTTAGGTGCTTCAGTTTCATATACTGTGCTGGATTTAACAAATGTCATTTGTTTGACTTGATTCTTTACCAGCAACAGCTCAGACTCATCTTTGGTGCATTCTTTGGTGTCAAAGCCTAGGCCGGTGAAATCACCGACATTTCTTTGAGCTTCTTGTAATTCTTCCAAGGATGTTCTGGATTTTGTCCATGTTTTGAATATATGTGAGAGCTTAGCATTTTGTGTGCTAATTCTCTTATTTTCTTCATGGAGCTGATCATAAGAGATTTTCAGCTTATTCAGCTCGTTCTGGAGATTTTTGCACTCACCCTGCTCAGAGCAGCTTGGTTTGTTGTGCTCATCCATTTGAGTACTGATTTTGGCTTTATTCTTCTCAAATGATTCAGCTAAGATCCTATAATCATTTGCCATGTCTTGCAGTGCGGACATGAGCTCTTCTCGTGTAAAATCATTTGATTCAAATTCGAATACCTCATCTGTCTGACTCATTTCTTCATCTGCCATCAGACATTGAACCTCTTCTTCGCTTTCGCTGGAAGAATATTCAGAGCTGTCTGAATCGGAATCAGTCTGAGCCCATTTGCTGTTTCCTTCCTCAGCAACTAAGACTTTTTGGGATTTTCCATGATTCTTGCGGTCTTGGTGGTGCTTCTTCTTTCTATCATCTCGATGCTTCTCTTTCCTTTCTTCTTTCTTCGGTCTGGTGCAGTCTGCAATAAAGTGTCCGGTCTTACCACAATTGTAGCAAGCCTGATCGTTAACATTATCATCTTTTCTTGATTTATATTGATGAGAGGGTTTGAAGTTCCTCTTATTTTTAGACATAAATTTACCGAATTTCTTTATAAATAATGACATAGCATCGTTACTCATCTGTTCAGCAGATCGGTCTGATGTTGAAGCGATCTGGTCTGGGATGGCTGCCAGGGCCTTGTTGGGTTGAGAGATGAACGGCTCTGCTTCACCTCTGCTTATTAGTTCAAACTCATAGGCCTTGAGATCTGCAAACAGATCATGAAGTTCAACCTTGTTAAGGTCTTTTGATTCCCTCATGGCAATGGTCTTTACATCCCATTCCTTTGGCAGAGCTCTCATTACTTTCAGAGCGATCTCTCTGTTAGAATATTCCTTCCCCAGACCATTCAGTTCATTTATGATGCTGGTGACTCTTTCATCAAACTCATTTAGAGTTTCACCACTTTTCATCTTTATGCTCTCAAATCTTTGAAGAGCCACAGTTAACTTGTTTTCTTTGGTCTGGTCGTTGCCTTCACATAGCTGTGCTATCTTCTCCCAAATTTCTTTGGCAGTAGAGCACATTTTGATTTTGCTGAACATGTTCTTGTCCAAAGTTTTGAACAAGATGTCTTTGGCCACATTGTCGAGGTTTGCTTTCTTTCTATCCTCATTCGTCCAGAGGGATCTGTCTTTTTCTACCATTTGTGGTTCTCCACTGGTAGTGGCGACTGCTGTATTTATTTTTAGGATCTTCATTGGTCCATCGGTGATGACGAACCACATGTCGTCATCCTGAGCTGCCAGGTGAGCTTGCATTCTGATTCTCCAGTCATCATAATCTTCTTTTGAGAACATGGGGATTTTGTTGAATGATGCCATCAGCTTAATATTCTTTATGCTGATTAAGATAACCTGCTCTGATACCACTTGTTAGGATCGGTCCGGAGTGTTTAGAGGGGGGGGGGGTGAATGAACACTCCTTACAAAATTTATCCCTTGTGATTTCTTTGAGATTAGTGAAAGAAATCCGTTACTTAATCAACTCTTTGAACAGAACAGACCACTAATAAGTAAGTGTGGAAACGGTCTGCTCTTGTGTAAGTAAGAACAGCTCGATGGCTAAGTGCAGAATGATAAGACACAGGATATGTTTCTGGAAGTTCGAAGGTGGTGTAATCCTTCTACGTCTCCCCTTCTTCCAATTAAGGAAGGTTTATACTAGAAGACTTTGATTTATACAATCCTGTTGTACAAACCCGATTCAGGCTGGATTTACCTCACTACCAGTCTGAAACTCCTAGTCACTCAACCTGCTCAGACACACTCTGTCTGACAGTTACAATATGTTGCTCACTTCTATTTTTCAATACACAATGCGCACAGTGATCCTACAATGATCAAATGTTACAAAGTAATTGCGCTTAAATAAATAACTTCAGCTCGAAAGCTTCTGAACTTTGTAGGCGTGTGCTGTTTTGCTTTCTTGTATATTTTTCAATTGATCAGCGTGAGTTGTAGAGTCCAGAGTCTTTTGCATCTGTTTGTTGCATCCTTTTATAGTTGAAGGTGGCAACGGCATTGTTTCCCTTAATGTGCAGCTATGACTCTTTTTAA
Source organism: Haberlea rhodopensis (assembly GCA_907163345.1). Lineage (NCBI taxonomy): Eukaryota > Viridiplantae > Streptophyta > Magnoliopsida > Lamiales > Gesneriaceae > Haberlea > Haberlea rhodopensis. The sequence continues at coordinate 23,347,107 of CAJQUN010000005.1, read as the reverse complement.
ACTCTGAGAAAGCTACAGTCTTCTTCTTCAGGATACTTGCCGTTCTGGTATATGCTTTCGGCGACTGTCAGGTAAGCTCTTCTTTGTCTTCTTACCTATTATGGCAATCTTCAGTCTTTGGTCCTTTGTAGCATTAATTGCAGCATTAAATGCTACAATAAATATCCGTTGATGATTCGGACTGAGAAGCCATCCTTTATGTATCCTTGACTGCTCTGATCTGATAAAGGTTGAGATCGATCTGAAGCATCGATCTATTCAGTCTGGAATCCATCGATCCGGTCTGATATGCAATATTCTTTATCAGTTTGCTCTGATATGTCCGATCGATCTGGTATGCCTAATTTCCATCGATCCGGTCTGAAATGCTTTGCCATCTTGCTCTGTTGAGTCCGATCGATCTGGTCAACCTGATTTCTATCGATCCGGTCTGAACTGTTTTGTCATCTTTAAAATCTCATCGATAAGGTCCGGAACTAACACCCTTGATCAAGTGAGACTAAAATACATGGCCATACTCGAATGAGTCGATATGTGATACCGAGCTTATTCTTTTGTTCTAGTCTACTTGGGGATCAAGAAATAAAAGATTGAACTATACGAGTATGACTATTCCATGACTCGTGTTTAATCTAAACACATAGGACAAAAGGATTAAGTTACATGGTGAATATTATCACAGGCCATAGGTTATGTCGAGTCAATGACATTCTTGTAACTTGGGTAGCCTTGATGTGTTGCTAGATACCGCTCATTGCTTGTGACATAAAATTAGATTTTATGTCACTGCCAACGTTGCAAGATCCTAACGAGTCGCACAAAAGATTAAATCGATAAAGAGAAGATAAAATTCATTGGATGAATTAATTTGATTAGGAAGAGTCTTAATCATAAAAAAAAATATATATATATATATAATATACCGAGTCAATTATATATATATATATATATATATATAAATAGGCGTTAGATATATAATAAAGAGATGGTTTGGGCTGAGGGTTTTTCGAAAGCCCGTGGATTTTGATAGCCGTCTGTCTTCAGTATATATATATGTGTTCTTGTAGGTTAGAGGTTAATTAAGAATTAACAAAACGCTAAACCTAGCAGACCACTCGATACAAACCAGCCGTCACCTAGCTTTGACATATGGTGTTCTTTGTTCCAGCTGAGTTATAGAGTCTAGCAACTCGATAACGTCAACACCCTTTCGATTAATCGTGTGGATACCGTAGAGGCAAAACTCGAAAAGTTTTGCTCGTGACTCGTGGACGTGTTGCTTCAAGGAATCTGCATCAAACACGCTACAAAGGTATAATTCTCGACACACGATATGAACACCCCGTATAGGTCCATGGATGGAATCCAATTTTTTTATTCCGCTGCTCTACTATGATAGTCGGATTCCTAATAGTTATACGCCTGTCGACTATATAAATTTCCAACGATGTAAATTCCTACAGTCCTATTTAAAACCTCATCTTTCGAGTGATAGATTCAAAATAAATATAACGATTCAACTAGTAATCAATTAATTGAAACGCAAACAAATCAGGAATCACAAATAAACATGAATCACAAATAAACATTATGAAAAACCAAAATATATTAATCAATCAATCCAAAAACATAGATTCAAGTCAAACTATGTCTACCTCTAGAATAATAAATTAGTTCATAAAATTAAAGAAAGACACATACATGTTCTTAATCGTCATAAACATAAAGGAAAAGATAACCAAACGAATATGAAAATGGCCCTCATAGTCACCGTCGTCTTCTCCATCGTCAAAACTTTGCCTTTCGTTGAAGCCCGCCGTCTCAATCAATCTCCTCATCTTCTCTAAAGTAGGTCTCGATTGTGCTCTCTTGTTCTCCCTTGGAAAATATGTCAAAAATATGATACCTGATTCATTATGAGGTCCAAAATTCGAGTTATAAGGGTTGGAGGCAAAATAATTACGATAATAATCCAAATTCTGCAAGGAAAGCTTGAGTTTCCTTTTTTCAGGACTCTGCAGGCCCCTAGGGTGCATGATTTACTGTGCCTTTGCGTGTCCTATTCTGTCCGGGAGTCTGAAATCTGGCCTGGCAGGCGCCTAGGGCGAATAAAAAGTGGCGCCTAGAGCGCCTGTCTTCTTCCTGGTACGCTACAGCTTAGTATTTTGGTAATAACGTTCTCACATGATCTCTGAATTAAAGGAATTAGCTGTCACGCCCCGAGACCGGGGTCAATAACACCGGCATTGATTCTCAATAACAACTTGGAATCAATAAGCCTCGTAATACCATATTCAACGAAAAACCAGTCTATATTCCATAAAAATAAATAATTGTCTTTACAATCGAATTTAAATTGCATAATCAAACTCTAAAAGTCTTAAAACTGAATAACTTAATGAAATCCTAACTAAACCAAAATTTATGTCTTTAATTCATAGAAACGCAGCGGATCACCAACCCCAAAATTGGTGTTCTTCTTCAGCTTCAATATCTTCCTCGTCTTTATCTGTGAAGGTAGAGTGATGGGTTAGTGTTTTGGAAAACACTCAGCAAGCGGGGGCCAATCGATATGATAATATAATAGTTTTCATAATTTTGCAAAACATATTTCGTATTCAAGCATAAACTTGATATGAATGCACCTTAACATAATTGCTCCATCGAGCCATAACATAACATATCATATCATTCATAATTTTCTTATACGTTAAGCACAATAAATAATCTAGTTTCCTCTTGGTACTTGTTAGGATCGGTCCGGAGTGTTTAGAGGGGGGGGGGGGGGTGAATGAACACTCCTTAAAAATTTATCCCTTGTGAATTCTTTCGGATTAGTGAAAGAAATCTGTTACTTAATCAACTCTTTGAACAGAACAGACCACTGAAAAAGTGAGTGCGGAAACGGTCTGCTCTTGTAAAAGTAAGAACGGCTCGATGGCTAAGTACAGAAGGATAAGACACAGGATATGTTTCTGGAAGTTCGAAGGTGGTGTAATCCTTCTACGTCTCCCCTTCTTCCAATTAAGGAAGGTTTATACTAGAAGACTTTGATTTATACAATCCTGTTGTACAAACCCGATTCAGACTGGATTTACCTCACTACCAGTCTGAAACTCCTAGTCACTCAACCTGCTCAGACACACTCTGTCTGACAGTTACAATAAGTTCCTCACTTCTATTTTTCAATACACAATGCGCACAGTGATCCTACAATGATCAAATGTTACAAAGTAATTGCGCTTAAATAAATAACTTCAGCTCGAAAGCTTCTAAACTTTGTAAGCGTGTGCAGTTGCTTTCTTGTATGTTTTTCAATTGATCAGCGTGAGTTCGAATCGAGAGTCTCTGTCTTCCTTTTTGTTGCATCCTTTTATAGTTGAGGGTAGCAACGGCATTGTTTCTCTTAATGTGCAACTTTGACTCTTTTTAAACTCTGAGAAAGCTACAGTCTTCTTCTTCAGGACACTTGCCGTTCTGGTGTATGCTTTCGGCGACTGTCAGGTAAGCTCTCCTTTGTCTTCTTACCTTTAATGGCAATCTTCGACTTTTGATCCTTTGTAGCATTAATTACAGCATTAAATGCTACAATAAATAACCGTTGATGGTTCGGACTGAGAAGCCATCCTTTATGTATCTTTGACTGCTTTGATCTGATGAAGATTGAGATCGATCTGAAGTATCGATCTAGTCAGTCTGGAATCCATCGATCCGGTCTGATATGTGATATGCTTTATCAGCTTGCTCTGTTTTGCGCGATCGATCTGGTATGCCTGATTTCCATCGATCCGGTCTGAAATAATTTGTCATCTTGCTCTGTTTTGTCCGATCGATCTGGTCAAACTGATATCCATCGATCCGGTCTGAAATGTTTTGTCATCTTTAAAATCTCATCGATAAGGTCCGGAACTAACAAATTCCCCCTTTTGATGATGACAAAACCTAGCTTCTAAGTCTTTTTAACCAGTCTTGATAAGAGCTCTGAAGCGAATGCTTTCGGATCGATTACTTCTTTGTTCAAAATAAATGAACTTTATTAAGTTGGATCGATTAAATCTTTATTAATAAGCCTTATGATGAGGTTCAAAATAAATGAACACAGACTTAATCAAATGAGGATTTTATTGATCACCAAGAAAATCCTAAAAATACATAGTCTGAGAATATTATTTTTTAGAAGGCGGCCTGAAGTCTGTCTTCTTTTCCCCCTTTTTGTCAGCAGCAATCTCTTGAAGAAAGTCGACAACTTGTGCTAGCTGCGCGCTGATAGCGCAAGACGAACGTCTTGAGCGCGGAGGGAATTGGCAACAGATGCTCTGACTTCAGTGGCTAGCTCGATCTGCTCTTTTCTCAGGCAGTTCTTGTAAGAGGCCTGTTGAGAAAACAGATCGTTTATGCCGCGCTGAAGGCTTCCGATACTGGCATTCATCTTCTCTTTGAAGGAAGCAAAATCCAAAGCTGTGACCCTCTGACCTTGATGAACTTCTAAAATGCGTTGAGTCAAGGACAGACAGGTATCAGAGAAGTGCTGGATAGTCCGTGCCAGGGATGGAGGTGCATCAGATAGCTTGCTGGGAGAGTGATCTGATGATGACATGGTATGGTCATCTTCTTCAGCAATCGGCACGATGGAAGAAATGGCAGCTTGATAACTTTCGGATTGGATCAGAGTGACCAGATCCGAAGAAAAACCTTGAATGAAGGCCAGATCTTCATCTGATGTTCCCGGAGGAGAGTGGGGACTGGGAGGTTCCTCAACTTGGAGAGCTGCAACCACTGTAGATACCACGAAATCCGGATCGATGAGGTCTGGTACTTCAGTTGTTGCACATGCTTCAGCTGGACAGGGTTGTGCACGGGAGGCTGATGACTTCAATGGAATAGATGTTGTCGGAGAGTCCAACCGAACATTCATTGGTTCATCATCTGTTGCAGACGGAGCATTAGACAATGGCTGCTCCGCTGTCTGGTCTGGTACGTGCTCTGCAGGCTGATCTGGTATTAGCTCTGCAGTCTGATCTGCTATGACAGAAGGAATAACCTCAATGAAGGGTTCTGCCATAGTCTTGCTTGCAGAGGGATGATTCGGGCTGGTTGTGGGAGTGGAGATACTAAGCTTCTGTCGTTGAAAACGGACAGCTAAGTGAAGAGCGTGAACATCCATCTCGAGTTGAGCAATTACAGCTCCATCATCTCTGGCAGTAGGAGCAAGCGGATCGAAGTTCTTCTTTTTGGCAACTAGAAGCAGATTGGCCAGCCTGAATCTGTGAATAGCCGTAAATAAGTCTTTGCGCTGCACGGCAAGTCGAACATCATCAGTCTCTGTGCCTTTCAGAACTTCATCTTCCATTTTCTTCAATCTGTGCAACTTACCGTAGAACAGCTCAATGTGGTTGATAGTCCGGTATTGGACATATTCATCAAAAACCACAATGAGTTCCTGTAGCTTCTCATCAACATCCTCCATGGCGATGTCGATAGCAGTCTGCGCTGCAGATTTGGGTTTAGTAGAGAGGGGTTCGGTGAGAATGGCTTTTCCCTTGCCGGTGGAGGAAGGGGACTTAATCCCTGATTGGGTATAGTCTCCCAACTCAGTGATGACTATCCCTTTGACCACGGGATTGGCAGAGGGAATACTAAGGGTGACTTTGGGTGCAGGGGTTGAAGCTTGTGAAAGTTGGGTGGAAGGTTGAGGGGCAGGGGTTGCTTTAGAGGGTGGTAGTATGGGTGGAGGTAGAGATTTAGCTGGTTTGGTAATCTGGGTTCGGGGCTTTTTGGGAAGTGGCTTGGTTGGTGATGAGTGAGCAGACTAGGTGGCTTCTGAGTCAGTCTGAATGGTCAGCTTCCGCTTGACCCGAGGTTTGCGCACAGCAACTGGTTCCTCGTCCTGCTCAACCTTGACTGCAGCCAGAGTAGCAGGAGTAGGCGGAGCACTCTTGGATTTCAGCAGTGCAATCCCTTTGGAGTTAAGGATCTTAAAGGGACGGAGAGCAGACGGCTTGCTCAGCTCGAGGCCTAAGGACTCCAAGAGCTTGCTGAGAGGAACAGCAAAACATACGGCGTGCTTGGATGCAATCACCGTTTCCAGCAGTACTCCAAACAAAATCATGGACCAGTTTATCTTCTGCCCGGATACAATAGCCGCCATGGCCCTGAACTTTTCGGCGGTTACAGCATCGAAGCTTCTTGCTTTACCCAATAGTGGCTTGCCTACCACTTCGCACAGCACCTGGAAATGGAAGAGCATCTCCTTCTTCTTAAAGGAGGGTTGCAATCGGTGGCCAGAAATAGAAATCTTCCCCTGAAGATCTAAGAGTGACGCTTGAGGAGTCTGTCCGAACTCTGTCAGTCCGGAACTGGGGAGGCCAAAGGTCTTGGCCATCGTTGTTGGCGAGATCTCGAAAGATTTGCCCTGAACAGTAGTAGAAATGTAGGTCTTCCGGGAGACGGCGTTGGCGAACAGCTCGCGGATTTCTGATTCATAAACAACTATTCCGCATTCCAAGAAGTTCCTTAAGCCAGATGATTCCAGGGCTCTAAAAATGGACACCATCGCAGCATCTTCTGTCCTGTAAATGTAATCAAACTCAACGGATAGTGAGTTATGAGTGATGGTAGCCATTTGAAAAGAGTTTAAAGAAAGTGCGAAGAGTAAGAGAGTGAGAAGGTAAAAAGCGGTAAACTGTAAAAAGTGAACAAGTATGAAATGTTCAGCCCGCTAAATAGGAGAGAGAAGACACGTGTCTTTATCTCCAAGACTGAGAATTAAATAATTTCAAAATAAACGGTCAGGATAAAGAAAGATAAGGTGGTTAAAGTACAACTAGTTAAAATGAACAATCAGTCCGAGCTGTTTTTATTGTCCAGACAGATCATAGGATAAAATCAGACTGACAAGGATCGGTCTGAAAGTTCGGACCGGTCTGTGTCTTTCTGAACATTGTATTATCGATCTGTGGTGACAAAAAGAATCTTTAAGTGCGAAAGGATAAAAACATCTAAGATAAGTCAATTAAACCAAGAATTTGACGGAAGTAATTAAACTTAGCCTCAGGGAGCGGTTTAGTGAAGATGTCTGCTGCTTGCTGCTCTGTTGAAATGTGCTCGATCCGAATTTCCTTTTTGCCAACATGATCTCGAATAAAATGATGTCGTATATCAATATGCTTTGTTCGAGAGTGCAGAACTGGATTATACGTTATAGCAATTGCACTTGTGTTGTCGCAAAATATCGGAGAGTCAACAGCTTGGATGCCATAATCTTTGAGCTGGTGTTGAATCCAGAGCATTTGAGCACAACAGCTTCCAGCGGCTAGGTATTCTGCTTCAGCTGTGGATGTGGCAATTGATGTTTGCTTCTTACTGAACCAAGAAATCAATCTTTCACCTAGGAATTGACATGTTCCACTGGTGCTTTTACGATCGATTTTACACCCAGCGTAGTCTGCGTCTGAATACCCGATCAAGCTGAAGTTTGAATCTTTGGAGTACCAAAGACCAACGTTCTGAGATCCTTTTAAATATTTCAGAATACGCTTGGCAGCAATAAAATGTGATTGCTTTGGTTCTGACTGAAATCTGGCGCACATACAGACTGAAAACATAATATCGGGCCGGCTCGCTGTAAGATACAATAGCGATCCGATTAGTCCTCTATACATGGTTACTTCAACTGCCGTTCCCCCTTCATCTTTGTCTAACTTGATTGTTGGACTCATTGGAGTTGATGCAGTTGAGCATGTTTCCATTCCAAATCTCTTGAGGAGCTCTTTGGTATAATTGGTCTGATTGATGAAAATGCCATTGTTGATCTGTTTTACTTGCAGACCCAGAAAGAATGACAATTCTCCCATCATGCTCATCTCGAACTGTCCCTGCATTAACTTAGAAAATTCCTCGCACAATTTGGGGTTAGTTGACCCAAAGATTATGTCATCAACATAAATCTGAACTAATAGGGTATGTTCCCCTTTCATGAATTTAAATAGAGTTTTGTCTACTGATCCGATCTGAAAATCATGGTTCAGCAGAAATTGAGATAGAGTGTCATACCAGGCTCTTGGAGCTTGTTTCAGACCATACACTGCTTTATTCAGTAGATATACATGATTGGGATACAAATGGTTCTGAAATCCAGGTGGTTGCTCAATGTAGACTTCTTCCTGAAGCTTTCCATTAAGAAAGGCGCTCTTAACGTCCATCTGATATACTTTGAAGTCTTTAAAGGCAGCATAAGCAAGAAAGATTCGGATAGCTTCAAGTCTGGCGACTGGTGCAAATGATTCATCGAAGTCGATTCCTTCTTCTTGTCTGAATCCCTGTGCCACCAGTCTAGCTTTGTTTCTAACCACAGTTCCATCTGCGTCTAGCTTGTTTCTGAAGACCCATCTGGTTCCAATAACAGGCAGATCGCTTGGTCTGGGGGTTAGACTCCAAACTTGATTTTGTTCGAATTGATTAAGCTCTTCTTGCATTGCTTTAATCCAGTTGAAGTCAGTCAGAGCTTCATCGATCTTCTTGGGTTCCAGAGTAGAGATGAAGGCAGCATGAGTGAACTCATCCATCATCTGTCCTCTGGTTCTGATCGGTGCAGAAGGACTACCAATCACTAGATTAGGTGGATGCTTCTTAGTCCATCGATAGCTTCACTCTGGATTGTCTGGTCCGATCGGATGAACAGTATCAGCATGATCAGTATCTGCTTTAATATTTGAGTCAGGAGCATCTGGATCAGCTCGATCTGAAGTTTCTTCAACGCCTTGATCCGGTCTGTTTGGTACTTCTGGTTCTGGTGGATTGTCTCTTGACCTGTTAGCTACAATCTCATCATCACTGTTAGCTTCGAGATGGATATTTTCCATCTGATTTTGAATTGATTCTTTGTTGCCCTCAACACATAAAGTTTCATCAAAGACTACATGAACAGATTCTTCTACAGTTAAAGTTCGATTATTAAAAACTCGATAAGCTTTGCTAATAGATGAATATCCTAAGAATATACCATTATCTGACTTAGCTTCAAATGCTGTAAGATGACTCTTACCATTGTTGTGAACGAAGCATTTACAGCCAAATACATGAAAGTGAGAAACAGATGGTCTGTTACCAGTCCATATTTCATATGGAGTGAGATTCAGCTTCTTGTTAATCATAGATCGGTTTTGAGTGTAGCAAGCAGTATTTACAGCTTCTGCCCAGAACTTTTGAGAGATTCCAGAATCAGCAAGCATTGTTCTTGCTGCTTCCTTGAGCGTTCTGTTTCTTCGTTCTGCAACTCCATTCTGTTGAGGAGTACGAGCAGCTGAAAACTCATGCTTGATTCCATGATCTTCTAGAAAGGATTCAAGATTCTGATTTGAAAACTCAGTGCCTTTGTCACTTCGAATCCTGTCTATGCTGGATGATTTCTCGTTCTGAGTGCGTTTCAGCAGCTTGATCAACTTCGGACCGGTCTGATCTTTACTGCTTAAGAATATAGTCCATGTAAAGCGTGAGTAATCATCAATAACAACAAGAGTATACCGCATTCCCCCTAAACTTGTTATTGGTATAGGACCAAACAAGTCCATATGCAGTAATTCTAAACAGCGGGATGAGGATTTGGCATTCTTGTTTTTGAAGGATGATCTGATCTGTTTGCCCATTTGGCAAGCTTCGCAGATCTTATCCTTAGCAAAATCGATCTTGGGCAGACCGATAACTAAATCATGTTTACACAGGCTGGCAATGGTCTTAAAGTTGATGTGATTCAAGCGCTTATGCCACAGCCAATGTTTATTATCATTGTTAGCGATGAAGCAAGTAGGATTATCAGGTTGAGCATGATTCCAGTTAATCTTATAAGTGTTTCCATTCCTGATTCCTACGAGCATGGTTATACCGTCTGATGATTTAACAGTGCAAGTGTGTTTATGAAATTCTACAGCATAACCATTATCACAGAGTTGACTTATGCTAATCAAATTATAGCACAGATTTTCAACTAACAGCACATCATTGATAATAATGTTACCATGGACAATCTTACCCTTGCCCACGGTCTTACCCTTTGAGTTATCTCCGAAAATGATTTTGGGTCCAATACATTCTGTTACTTCAGACAGCAGCTCGATGTTTCCAGTCATGTGACGGGAACACCCACTGTCCAAATACCAGTCTGATGCGAGTTTCTTTGGTACCTGTCATCAAATATAATTATTGTTGGTACCCAATCCTATTTGGGTCCAGAACGGATTAGCCCTTTGGGAACCCACACCTGTATCAGCTTCAATGGCTTGTGTGTGTAGGGTGTGCTGTGTGCTGGTCTGTTTCGATGCTGTGTGTGATAATGTGTGCGCTGTGAAAACCTTTGATTCTCATAAGGTAGTCTATATCTTCGTTGAATCGGTTTTGAGTTATAGTAATTGTATTGTCTTCCTTGCCTTCGATCTTGCACCTTTGGATTTGGTCTGATAGACGCAAATCTTGCTGGTGCCTTTTCTTTGGCTTGGTCAACATAACCAATTCCTTTTCTCAGATTTTGATTCTCGTAAGAGACTCCTGTTTGAATCTTAGGTGCTTCAGTTTCATATACTGTGCTGGATTTAACAAATGTCATTTGTTTGACTTGATTCTTTACCAGCAACAGCTCAGATTCATCTTTGGTGCATTCTTTGGTGTCAAAGCCTATGCCGGTGAAATCACCGACGTTTCTTTGAACCTCTTGTAATTCTTCCAAGGATGTTCTAGATTTTGTCCATGTTTTGAATATATGTGAGAACTTAGCATTTTGTGTGCTAATTCTCTTATTTTCTTCATGGAGCTGATCATAAGAGATTTTCAGCTTATTCAGCTCGATCTGGAGATTTTTGCACTCACCCTGCTCAGAGCAGCTTGGTTTGTTGTGCTCATCCATTTGAGTACTGATTTTGGCTTTATTCTTCTCAAATGATTCAGCTAAGATCCTATAATCATTAGCCATGTCTTGCAGTGCGGACATGAGCTCTTCTCGTGTAAATTCATTTGAGTCAAGATCATATACCTCGTCTGTCTGACTCATTTCTTCGTCTGCCATAAGACATTGAATATCTTCTTCGCTTTCGCTGGAAGAATATTCAGAGCTTTCCGAGTCTGAGTCTGTCTGAGCCCATTTGCTGTTTCCTTCTTCAGCTACTAGGACTTTTTGGGATTTTCCATGATTCTTGCGGTCTTTGTAGTGCTTCTTCTTTCTATCATCACGATGCTTCTCTTTCCGTTCTTCTTTCTTCGGTCTGGTGCAATCTGCAATGAAGTGTCCGGTCTTACCACAATTGTAGCAAGCCTGATCGTTAACAGTATCATCTTTTCTTGATTTATAGTGATGAGAGGGTTTGAAGTTCCTCTTATTTTTAGACATAAATTTACCGAATTTCTTGATAAATAATGACATAGCATCGTTACTCATCTGTTCAGCAGATCGGTCTGATGTTGAAGCGATCTGGTCTGGAATGGCTGCCAGGGCCTTGTTTGGTTGAGAGATGAATGGCTCTGCTTCACCTCTGCTTATTAGTTCAAACTCATAGGCCTTAAGATCTGCAAACAGATCATGAAGTTCAACCTTGTTAAGATCTTTTGATTCCCTCATGGCAATGGTCTTAACATCCCATTCATTTGGCAGAGCTCTCATTACTTTCAGAGCGATCTCTCTGTTAGAGTATTCCTTCCCCAGACCATTCAGTTCATTTATGATGCTGGTGACTCTTTCATCAAACTCATTTAGAGTTTCTCCACTTTTCATCTTTATGCTCTCAAATCTTTGAAGAGCAACGGTTAACTTGTTTTCTTTGGTCTGGTCGTTGCCTTCACATAGCTGTGCTATCTTCTCCCAAATTTCTTTGGCAGTAGAGCACATTTTGATTTTGCTGAACATGTTCTTGTCCAAAGTCTTGAACAAGATGTCTTTGGCCACATTATCGAGATTTGCTTTCTTTCTTTCCTCATTCGTCCAGAGGGATCTGTCTTTTTCCACCATTTGTGGTTCTCCACCAGTAATGGTGACTGCTGTATTTATTTTTAGAATCTTCATTGGTCCATCAGTGATGACGAACCACATATCGTCATCCTGAGCTGCCAGATGAGCTTGCATTCTGATTCTCCAGTCACCATAGTCTTCTTTTGAGAACATGGGGATTTTGTTGAATGATGCCATCAGCTTAGTCTTTGTGCTGATTAAGATGACCTGCTCTGATACCACTCGTTAGGATCGGTCCGGAGTGTTTAGAGGGGGGGTGAATGAACACTCCTTAAAAATTTATACCTTGTGAATTCTTTCGGATTAGTGAAAGAAATCTGTTACTTAATCAACTCTTTGAACAGAACAGACCACTGAAAAAGTGAGTGCGGAAACGGTCTGCTCTTGTAAAAGTAAGAACGGCTCGATGGCTAAGTACAGAAGGATAAGACACAGGATATGTTTCTGGAAGTTCGAAGGTGGTGTAATCCTTCTACGTCTCCCCTTCTTCCAATTAAGGAAGGTTTATACTAGAAGACTTTGATTTATACAATCCTGTTGTACAAACCCGATTCAGACTGGATTTACCTCACTACCAGTCTGAAACTCCTAGTCACTCAACCTGCTCAGACACACTCTGTCTGACAGTTACAATAAGTTCCTCACTTCTATTTTTCAATACACAATGCGCACAGTGATCCTACAATGATCAAATGTTACAAAGTAATTGCGCTTAAATAAATAACTTCAGCTCGAAAGCTTCTAAACTTTGTAAGCGTGTGCAGTTGCTTTCTTGTATGTTTTTCAATTGATCAGCGTGAGTTCGAATCGAGAGTCTCTGTCTTCCTTTTTGTTGCATCCTTAGCAACGGCATTGTTTCTCTTAATGTGCAACTTTGACTCTTTTTAAACTCTGAGAAAGCTACAGTCTTCTTCTTCAGGACACTTGCCGTTCTGGTGTATGCTTTCGGCGACTGTCAGGTAAGCTCTCCTTTGTCTTCTTACCTTTAATGGCAATCTTCGACTTTTGATCCTTTGTAGCATTAATTACAGCATTAGATGCTACAATAAATAACCGTTGATGGTTCGGACTGAGAAGCCATCCTTTATGTATCTTTGACTGCTTTGATCTGATGAAGATTGAGATCGATCTGAAGTATCGATCTAGTCAGTCTGGAATCCATCGATCCGGTCTGATATGTGATATGCTTTATCAGCTTGCTCTGTTTTGCGCGATCGATCTGGTATGCCTGATTTCCATCGATCCGGTCTGAAATAATTTGTCATCTTGCTCTGTTTTGTCCGATCGATCTGGTCAAACTGATATCCATCGATCCGGTCTGAAATGTTTTGTCATCTTTAAAATCTCATCGATAAGGTCCGGAACTAACAGTACTGATATCAGTCTCTAGACTTATCCCTCCTAGAGATGAGGTCATGATATCGGCTTACCCACGAATAAAGGATCTGGAAACTCCAGAAACAACGGTTAACCACCGTATAAGGTCGTGTAAACGGTTATAATCCCACCGCATCAGGGCCATGAAGGAAATCCTTTTCCAATTAGATTTCGAAAACTTAAAGTGCTTACAAATTAATACTTGCATAATTTCAACATAATTCATATCGATTGAGAATTTAAAACATACATATGATTTTTCTCAAAAACGAAACAAATAATAACAAAAACCCACTTACAGCGATTGTATACGTGTTTGAACGATTTAGGGTACGACAACGACGAATTCTTTCCTCCTAATATGAACAGTGTTCGAACACCTTCAGTGTGTGTGCACTGTGTGTGATTTTCGAACAAATATGGACTGATGAATTTCGAACAGATTGCTTGCTGAAAAGCTGATGAAGAGGCTGTAAAACTTATGATAATTGAAGGAGAACCTTCGTGAATTCAAAGATGATTTGGAGTGATATTAATGGCTGAAGGGTCAACACGTATGGTGCAGAATTATGATAATTAGGAGACTCAAGTTTCTGCTTCTATGTATTGAAAAGTGGCGACAGATTCGATCTTATATAATGGCTTGATGTCCTCCAATATTTAATAGCCTGGATTTCGAAAATTTAGGCTGAGATAAGGATTGATTTTTGTTGAAGTTTAATCATCAATCTTTTGCAAATCTGGTGTTGAAGAACTTGGAGTTTAATGCCTTTGATCTTATCGAAAATCTAGGCTAGACTTTTGAAAAAGAGTCTAATATGATGTGTCCAGATTTTGTGGTGTATAATTCTTAATTATTTGCTAATGGTTTTGCTAATCCACAATTATCCATTGATTATTTGTAAAGTGCATCATTATCTAACAAGTTTTTTTAGAGTTTTAAACCTACTAAAATACTTAATTATTAATCTAGTAAGTGTTTGGCTTAAACAAGGTACCTTAAGTAATTTGATGAAATCAAATTCTCGGGTTTTTACATTAGCTGTTCACGCGAAGACAATAGAAACTTCTACAACTTTTCTATTGACCACATTTGCAAAACATGACTCGAACGTGAAGATACTTGAGGAGAAAGAAGCGGCATGTGTCTTGGATACCGATTTTTCTCTTTTTCTTCAACTTTCTTCATTCTTCCATTATTTTAGCTCGACTTCTTCATCTTCTCCTGGGAGTCTACTTTTTCATCTTTTCAACTATAGGTGTCAAACGGGCCGTGCCGACCGTTTAATCGTACCGACAAGGCACTATGCTTGTCGTATCGTGCCGGCACGGTTTGGAAACGGACCGTGCCGTGCCGGCCCGTTTCCATAATAGGCATGGCCCGGCATGACCCCTATGTGCCATGCCGGCACCATTTCAAGTTTTTTTATTTTTTTGGCTTACCGATCGATCTGCACAAATAGTGCCGATCGATCGGTCAAGTAGCGATCGATCGGCACATAACTGCCGATCGATCGCTATACTAAAAAAAAATTGTACAGTGTCGTGCCATTCGGTGCCGGCCTATGGCCAGGCACGTCCCATGTCATGGGTCATGCCTTGCACGGCACGACACTGTACCAAAATGGGTCGTGCCTCGTGCCGTACCTCGTGCCGTCCGCTTCGTTTGATATCTATATTTTCAACCTCAAATTGGATCATTGTCACATTAATGCACTTTTCACCATCTTTTAGTCATAAAATGTCTCGTACATTAGACTCCTATAAAATATCAAATACAACAACAAAAACGTAATTTCGCTCAAATACCAACATAAAACCGAATAAAAGAAAATAAGATATAAGTATCACCTTGTAATAGTCTCGAAAAATATATTAATTTCAAAATATACCAAATAATCTTGTACACCCGGCAGCCACAACCAAGAGATCCACCATTAGTCAATGCTTAAATGTTTATTATTATTATATTTTTGAACATGAATACTTAAAATTTAGTAAAGTTGTATGTTTATTTTAAAATTTTGAAATTATATTATATTTTTAAAAACATTGATGGAAAATCATGCATTTGAAATACTAAACAACTTTTTAAGCTCTAAACAACTTTTTAAGCTCATGGGCCTAACACAGCTGATAAAAGCCCACATCCATTTTGAATAAACTCGAAGTCAAGTCTCGTAGTGCGCGGAAAAATATTTAGCCTCTTTCCCTCAAAAAAAAAAAATATTACTAAACTTTTTTAAGTTGCATATCTATCGTGAGCCAATAAATTTTAAATCCTTAATTACAAAAATCCAATCATTTAAATTCATTGCTCAAATTAAACTATGCATCCAAACACAAAATATTGGAAACTATATGCAATTCATGTTGAGCGTCTCTACTTTGAAATTTAAGAAGTTGCCTTTTGTAAAACAAATAGGCAGCATAATAATCATACATACATATGCAATCACCTGGAATAAGACATTTGTCACAAGTAATTGGGGTTTGGCCTAGCCGCAAATTTTTCTTTTAATTTCACATGCATGCATCCGCGTCTCGAACACATGACGACTCCGTCATCGTGCTGATTGATTGGTTTGCAACTTTAAGTTCAGCTACTTGTTGAGTCTCTTGAGCGTATTAACATAGGTATAACTAGAAAATAACACAAAAAGCTTTCGAAACCTGCAAATACAAAACTCCCAACGGTTACAGCTACTGATATTGTATCCAAACCAGTAACTGCAAACCAAAAAAAAAAAACAAGAAACACTACCACTCCTCTATGTTTTTTTTCAACGTGATTCAATGTTAAAGAAATTAAGTAATACTAACCAAACCCACTGGCTTGAATGTTGCGCCATAGCAGAGTAGCTTTTAAGGGGATCTTGGTTGAGCAAGCAATATGATTGTCCATTTCGTTGGCACCTGGAGAACAAGATGGATAACCAAATGTCGGCTGTTCCGCTGTACTTGCGTGCTATACTAATGCTTACCTGAAAACGATTTAATAGTTAAGTTTTGGGGCCTTAATGTGGGGTCTTTCCATCTGAGGCAGTAGTATGATGGAGTAAGTGTAACTCACAAGTTCCCATACTTCAACATGTCTTCCTGAGGTGTGATGCAATAATTTTCTGCATTATATGCAAAGAAAGAACGTAAGTGTGTGCAGGCATCCAGCATTTATAAGCATGGATTTACAACATATCATTGCGGTTACTTTAACGGCGATTAGTACTAAGGATAGCCTTACATACTTGAACCGAACAAAAGAGTATGTAAACAAAACGATCGAGCAGTTTAATACAATCCATACGAAAAAAATAGTGTCCCGCGTATTTTCAATTGCTGCTAACATTTAAAAAACTGATTCAACAGTTGTGCTCTAGGATTTATTTTCTACCAGTTAGCTTTCCAACAAAAGTTCCAAGTCATATCGCTGTGAAATATTGATACTTTGCTGCCAAAGACATAAGTGCCAAAGGAGAAGAACGTGCGAGGTCCAATCAAACTTACCGTACTCCTTGATGCACGTCACGGTGGTTGCAATGACCAGAGACACCATAATCATCAAAGGTAATTATCTAGAAACAAAGATTTAAGAGCTGTTATGGAACATTAGGTAAAAAAATCAAGTCGTGAGCTATTACTAGAAAGGAGATAACGACATCAAAGACCCAAAAATGAAGTGTGCCAATTTAATAGTAGCTGTAGTGCTGTACAAATTAGTGAATGGTGAAAACAAATCTGACCAAGTCAATAGCGTGTGCATGAGTTTCCTCATCAATAATATTTGCCAAAAGATCCCAGTTCCACATTTTACCAAAGCCATCCTAATCACACGAAGGTTATGTCAGACATCCACCAAGAAACATGGTGCACAAAATGCGTGTCAACTAACTAGAGAATTCAGAAGAACCTGCAAATCTGGATGGTCTACAATCATAACTTGCTGAATTGGAATCTGAATGAAGATATTGAAATCGATGAGAATTTGAATTGGGAATAACAATATGAAGTTATGGGCGAAAACCAATCTTTGATAAATAAAAAAATGGTAAATTAGAAAATAACACTCCTGTGGTTCAACTCCTTCCAAAAACAAAAATATTATAATTATGTAGTCAAAGACAACATCACCCTGAGTATGGTAGAGGCCAGGTAAAGTTCTTCTTTTCTAATGTTTCCCTTGCCCGCAACATCACCTAAAAATAGAAACAAGTATACTCTGAGAATATATACAAAACATCAGTACTTGGGGGGAAATCCAAATTCAGAAGCAAAAAAAAAATAGTTTATAGACGCAAAAAAGATTGTCACATTTAGGTGGACCACCTTTTCCAGAAACGTGTACTCCATATGATGTGGTTCTGAAGCCAAATAATTAATTTCCTTCAAAAAAAGTTGAAAATATGGAACTCTTTTCGATTTTTTTTTTTTCAAAGAGAAACGAATAAATCACACATTCAAATTTGAAAATGATGCATAGTCAGGTAAATGAACAATATATCAAACAGGTGTCGTCCATGTAAGTAAAAGCATTACCAGTTGACATGCATAGCACATGCAGATTATGCCCCTCTGAAATCAGGTAATTGATTGTTGGAGCAAAGAACCTGAAGAAGCACAGTCCAATTCGTTTAATAACCTTGAATTTGACAATAATTGGCTCTACTCTATTTTACAACTTCAAATATTTCACAAGTATTTTCAGTTAAATAGCATTCTTAAATTTCAAAATACAGATTCCGCTATGAGTTTCAAAAATGAGTCAAAGCTCATCGTTTTGGCATAATTCCCCTTTGGCTCATGCCATGCCACTCCCAGAACTAACAATATTCGGCAAAGGAAACACTCCAGATAAATTTTTTATAAAGAAGTTTCATCTTCCTCTATTTCAACATATAGCCTTTAGTTACTGGTATGTGACATTTTTATTGAGAATCAAAGACATAATACCAGAACTGTAACAGCAAATTATACAATGTTTTCAACCTAATAGTGCACATCAACAATCCAGTCAGAAAGCACCATTAGCGGACAAGGGTTTCTAGAATACAGTGAAACCAAAATAAACTTTGGCAAAACCACTCGTAAAACAAGGGACAAAATCAAAAAATTGATGAATAAAATCTGGGAGTTATGTTTAAACATCGTTATTAGTAGTCTCTTTGAAGAAACTGGATGATAAGTAGCATGTTATATCAAAACGTATTTCTTTTTCGATAGATTCTTCACTTATTTAAAATAGATCAAAGAACAGAAGAAGTAAATCCATTTTTCCACGAGATGGATCAAGCATGATGCAAGTTAAAAGTAATGTAAATTATGCTAACAACAAATGATAACATCACAGCATTACATAGATTCATCATCGGGATGTGCAATAACCAGCAAAACATTTCTCCTTCGAGTAACACCACCTGGCATCAAAGAACATTTTATGAACAAGCCATATGGAGAAAGAGAGAAGGGGGAGCATGTTCTAGACATTACAAATAACACGAAGACTGTGCTTGGATAAACAGACACGACAACAATAATTACCATTGTTTAAGAATGTAACCTTGGAGGCGAAGAACGATCCGTGCAGAATTTTGCAAAAAGAAGCAACCAATAGCACAGCTATCGATGATAGAATCACCAACCACGTCATGTAGAGCTCCCCACTGGAAAACTAGGCAAGACACAGGGGCAGTTTGCAGGGGCGTAGCTAGGATTTTTAAATATGGGGGCTGGACAATAAGAATTTCAATGCAAGTATATTGACATTGCAACCATCCAAGTTCATGTGATATGCTACCGATAAAAAAATGTTCATGTGATATGCTGCCCTATCTCACTCATTCTAGTTGAACTTCCAATCACTGTGTGTATCATTGATTCATTATGGGTTGAAAAGAAAAAAGAAAAAAAAAGTAAAATAATTCTATACATCCCTAATTGTTTGATTCAACTCAGCCCCCAATTTTGAATTTATAAAAAAACAAATAAAATAATATTTAACAACATCATGACTACATTTCAACCATTTTAACCTCAAAATTCAACAGCATATTCACAATTGTGGCAATCAAAATGTTATTTCTGGCCACCCACAACCCTGTTGATAGAAATTTGCATAAAGTCTAGTTTCAATTTCAGCCTATATTTATCGGGAGTAAAATATTAATATTCTAAAACTATGGTTTAGAACCATACACAACTTGGTTTCCCCCAATTCTCACAGTATTGGAAATTAATCGGTTGCTAAGTTGCTAACAAAGATTTAAAACACCACTGTTATGATCAGAATCGTTAGTTCAGTTTGTTGCGTAGCAGTTAGCAGTGAAGTTGTTAGCATTACGGTTACTAGTTAGTGGTTTAGTTGGTAGATAACAGATTCTGTTATAACTAGCTTTCATTTGTTCTTGTATAAATAGACTTGTCTTACAGACTTATTCTTCATTCTGAAATAAAAGTTTTCCTTCTCTTCTTCACGAGTCTTAGCATTTCATCGCTTTATTCATTTTTTATCGAATGCATGGGAAAGCTTATATAGCTTTAACATGGTATCAGCAGCCACGAGTTTCTTTTCGTAATCTGTTTTGAATCTTTACAATCCATGGTTGTATATATGATAGGATTCAATGATCCTCCCTATCTTCACGCTTCGGACACTCCAGGAATTTCCCTAGTTTTTGATCCTTTGGTTGGGGCAGAAAATTATGGGGTATGTAATTGTGCAATGCTACTTGCTTTACGAGCCAAAAATAAACTTGGTTTATTAATGACACCTGCCCCAAACCAGCTACAAATTCGTCTGTGTTACATCAATGGGAAAGATGCAACGCAATTGTCCTATCCTGGATTATGAGTTCCGTTTCTCGGGAGATATTTGGGGGAATCATCTATTGTACAGATGCATCAAGCGTGTGGAATGACTTGAAAGAACGCTTTGACAAAGTTTGTGGATCAAGAATCTTCGCTCTTCATCTAGATATTGGTGGCCTTACGCAAGATTCATTCACCATCTCTGTGTATTTTTCAAAACTTAAGCAATTGTGGGATGAATATGCTTCGTTGGTCACGCTTCCGTCATGTGCTTGTCCCACTGCAAAAGCATATGTTGAACATGATCAACATAAAAAATTACTCCGATTTTTTATGGGCCTCAACGATAGTTACAGTTACATACGAAGTCAAATACTTTTGATGCAGCCACTCCCTTCTGTTAATCAATCTTATTCGAAAATGATTCAGGAGGAATCCCATCGCAATGTATTAACGAACCATATCATTCCCGAAGCCCCTGCAACAGCCTTCTATTCCTCCTCAAATAGAAGATCAGAGGGTGAAAAATGTGAAAACTGCAATATAATTGGCCATTCTAAGGAAAATTGCTACAAACTTATTGGTTATCCCATAAGTCACAAGTTGCACAGAAAGTTTCCACAAAAGAATCAGAAAAATCAGTCAAAAGAATTTCCGAGCATCTGCTCACAACAGCTGTATCATGGAGCCCAACACATTTTAGGGCGAATCTGAGAAATCTTCCCCTGAAGCACTTACAATCACTCCTGCTCAGTTTGAGAAGCTGTTGAAACTTCTTGATCAGTCATCCACTTCCTCTGAAAATACAGCTAATCTTGCAGGTAATACTACAAGCTTGCTCTCTGTTTCTGAACCTAACAGTTGGATATTAGATAGTGGTGCAAATGCCCATATCAAAGGTGCTTCCAATAACCTTCAAAATCAGGAGTCTTGTTCCTTGTCCAGTGGATCAATACGGTTGCCAAATGGTAAGTATGCTCCTATCCTTTCCCAAGGTTCTGTCCAATTATCACCTTTTTTAACCATACAGAATGTTCTCTACCCACCTGATTTTAACTTCAATCTTATGTCCATATCACAATTCACCAAAGAACATGACTGTTTCGTTTGTTTCTACCCAACCTTTTGCACATTTCAGGACCATGCGACTGAGAAGATTATGGCGACTGGTAAACTCAAACAAGGACTTTACTATTTGATCAGTTTGGTTCTTGTATTTTTGCCAAATCATGTAATCTTGTTAGTAATTCTTTGCCAAACATTACTGCATGTAATGTTCCTTCATGTAAAGACATTGATATTGATCTATGGCATAAAAGATTTGGCCATGTATCCCTTGCAAGATTACGTTGTTTACCCTTCATTTCTCAGAATACACTTACTTCCCATTGTCCCATATGTCCTCTAGCAAAACAAACAAGAAAATCTTTTCCAACAACCACTGTATCACAGTCCTCACATATTTTTTTCCTCCTTCACATGGACATCTGGGGGCCATTCCATACACCCACTCACACTGGTGCTAAATATTTCCTTACTGTGGTCGATGATTTCTCCCGTTGTACGTGGGTCTTTCTACTGCAATTCAAATCTGATACATTACAGGTTTTGAAGCAGTTTTTTACATTTGTTTCATTTCATTTCAAAACCAACATCAACAATGTTCGAACTGATAATGGAGCTGAATTATTTAGCTCTGAATGCACTTCATTCTTTAACTCCTTAGGGATAATCCACCAAAGCTCTTGCCCTTACACCCCTCAACAAAACGGGTTAGTGGAACGCAAGCATAGACACATGTAGCTCGAGCCCTCAAATTCCAAGCTTCAATCCCTGATTCATATTGGGGAGAATGCATTCTACATGCTGCGTATCTAATTAACCGAACACCACCACCCCCTTCTCAAGAATAAGACCCCATTTGAGGTTCTTTATAACAAGCTTCCCTCATTTCACCACTTCAGAGTTTTTGGTTGTCTTTGCTATGCCTCTAATCTTTAACCCAACTGACAAATTTGATGTACGAGCAAAGCAATACATATTTCTTGGATATCCATTACATCAAAAGGGATATAAGCTTCTTGACATAACTACCAAAAAATTTCTTGTTTCACGAGATGTTACTTTTCAAGAGAACACATTTCCTTTCTCATCTCAACCCTCTATGTTCATCCATATTTCCTGCCCCTCAACAATCTGATGTTCTGGATATCGATGAACAATGTTCCTCAGCCACAACATTTCATCCATCTTCTCCAGTACATACTCCAAATAGAATTCAGCCACTGAGGCACTCTACTAGAACTCACAAACCACCCTCATGGACTATTGACTTTATATGTTCAGCCATTTCAAATACCTCAAACCCATCTACCTTGTACCCACTTTCTAATTACTTGACATATGATCGCATTTCACCAAACTACCAATCATTCTTAGCCAATCTTTCACAATGCTCTGAACCTACATCTTACAAGGAGGCATCCTCTGATACACGATGGCAAGAAGCAATGGCAAATGAAATTGCAGCCTTGGAAGCAAACAAGACTCGGGTTGTTGTCCCATTACCTTCAAATAAAAAACCTATAGGTTGCAGATGGGTGTACAAAATCAAAAGACACCCTGATGGCAGTGTAGCTAGGTTCAAAGCACGCCTTGTCGCGAAAGGGTACACGCAACAGTATGGTATTGATTACCTTGATACATTCTCACAGGTGGCCAAGATTGTGACTGTCCGGTGTTTGTTACGTCTTGCCGTAGCCAAGAAATGGCCACTTCATCAAACGGACGTCGCCAATGCTTTTCTTCAAAGTGATTTGAATGAGGAAATCTGCATGAATATACCTCAGGGCTTTGACAAACAGCACGGAAATCAAGTTTGTAGATTAAGCAAGTCATTATATGGCCTAAAGCAGGCCTCACGCCAATGGAACTAAAAATTCAGCCATGTTCTCCCTGTTCTTGGTTTCAAGCAGTCTCAAAATGACCATTCTCTTTTTGTAAAGACCTTAGGTTCGCATATTACTTTACTTGTAGTATATGTAGATGATATTGTTATAACATTTAATGATGCAAAGTCCATCACAGAAGTTAAAAAACAATTGCATCTCCATTTTGCCATTAAAGATCTTGGTCATTTACTTATTTTTTGGGCATTGAAGTGGCATGTTCTAAGGAAGGCTTATGCTTGAATCAACGAAAGTATACATTGGAACTTCTCTCAGAGGCTGGAATGCTGGGTTGTAAGCCATACAATACTCATATGGAACAACATCTAAAATTAACTTCTTTTGATTATGATCAGAATTTTCAGGATACCAAGAATACGTCCACTGAAGATACATTGTTAAAGGATATATCAGCATATCAAAGGCTAATTGGTCGACTAATCTACCTTACAGTAACTCGCCCGGATATATGTTATGCAGTCCAACAACTCGGCCAATTTATGCATTCCCCAAAGCAATCCCACTTAGATGAGGCTATGCGAGTTCTAGGATATCTCAAGAAGGCTCCTGGCCTTGGAGTGCTTTTATCTGCTCACAATGATCTTACAAATTCTGCATACTGTGATTCTGATTGGGCATCATGTCCCATTACTCGAAAGTCTTTCACAGGATACGTTATCCAACTTGGATCATCTCCTATTTCCTGGAAATCAAAAGAACAAAACATTGTCTCTCGTTCTTCAGCAGAGGCGTAATATCGTTACATGGCTTCGACAACTTGTGAGATTCTATGGATTCGGGAGATATTTGATTATATGGGACTTCAAATTACTGTTCCTACCACACTGTTTTGTGATGATCAGGCAGCCTTACACATTGCATCTAACCCGTTGTATCATGAACGCACAAAACATATCGAAATCGATTGCCATCTTGTTAGAAAAAAATCAACAAAAACATCATCCAGACATCGCACATCTCTACAACTCAACAGCCGGCAGATTTGTTTACCTAGTCAATATCTTCGCAGCAACATTAATACTTGATTTCCAAGCTCAACATGATTAACATCCTATGAGCTTGCGAGGGGATGTTATGATCAGAATTGTTAGTTCAGTTTGTTACGTAGCAGTTAGCAGTGAAATCGTTAGCATTACGGTTACTAGTTAGCGGTTTAGTTGGTAGATAACAGATTCTGTTATAACTAGCTTTCATTTCTTCTTGTATAAATAGACTTGTCATACAGACTTATTCTTCGTTCTGAAATAAAAAATTTCCTTCTCTTCTTCACGAGTCTTATCATTTGATCGCTTTATTCATTTTTGATCGAATGTTTGATCGAATGCATGGGAAAGCTTATATAGCTTTAACAACCACAGAGCAAATTCAAACAATAATTGCCATCATTTACCAACCTTATGCGTTCCAAACGGAGATCAACTAGCGAAGAGGGAATGTTTCAATACCTAATTCTGGAAGAGGACATCACAATTTGCCCACACTGTCTTCTCTTGAAAATTCAGCAAAATAATAATAACAAAAAAACAGCTAACAGCAGCATGGAACAAATACTAAACTCAGAATTAAAACTACAATTTACAAATATTTCCCATCTATATATATCTGCAAAAAATTATTGAAATCGATTGGGAAAAAAAAAAGCATAATAAGCTGCAAAAACAAATCAAGCTCATTTTTTCCTGAAACATAATTTATCCTAGTCAATAGAAAAAACCTTAGTTCAATTAGGTCAATTCTTTGTTGAAATGACAATAATAACCCAATGTGGTCCATGCAGTCCAACCAACTTTTTAATAAAATTGCATTCTTAACCCTAGGAAATTGTTTAAGAACAAATATGCCCTATATACTGTTTATTATCTTTTTTATCCTAATATTCACCAAACAGTAGCATTTTATGAACATGATATCAGTACCTGTCATCACGGGATGAACCCAACAGCATACTTTTGCAAACTCAGTTCATATATCGTTCTTCTAATTATAATTCAAAACTCGATTTGAAGATCATGTTAAAAATAAATAACAGGCCCATCATGCTTCCGTATTACAATAAGATTTTAACAAACTGAAATATATCATTTGACCATAACCGCACCGGGTGAGATGGGTCGCAAAGCCACCAGTCGAAAACTTAGTGCCTCCAGACTGTTTTACGAATGGCTCCTCACCATCCAGCTCACAGGCGAGGTTAGTCTGCCAGTTATCCGACTCCTTCAGAAACCGTATAGCACAGCCCTAATTCGTTTCCTACCTTAGTGTGTAAGATATAATCAAGATATAAGAAAGATTTAAAGAAATCTGGGAGATAGATGAGCAACAGCCTTATTTTTATTCTGGAATACTTATAACATCTAATACATTAAAACGTCTCCTTTTGGGAGGAGACGGAATTGTTTAGCCTCTCATATAGATGAGGCTTGACTCAAGAACACGTAAACTAAAATCAAATAGAACAATATTACAAATGATTACAAAAGAAAGAAAGAAAAGAAATATTATCAAGCTATAAAAGTTCAACTATTACAAACCTTGGAGACTCTAATTTTTATTCTCAGGAAACTATAGAGAATTTTCGATGTCCTTAGCTTCCTGAATGAGTACCCTTATATAGGCATGAATCCGGACTTCAACTTTGGATTCCAAATCTTGATAATTGTTAGGTGCGCCCGTGAGTGCGCCTTAACTTTCACGTGGTTTGGCATCTTTGTTTGGTTATGCCAACTATTTCTTTTGCGCGGTCCATTATTTTGTCTGAGTGCGTTGAACAGTATCCGCACTAATTTTTAATGGTCCACACTTTTTCCTTTGTAGGACAATCTTTACATTATTGGATTTTGTGGTCCCCGAGCTTTAGGAAAACGGGCTATCTTGTCAGCAGGTCTTTTGTCTTTTCCTGCCTCTGATTTGTCGGCTTTGGATCAGAATCCTTTCTCGAACTCTAGTTTTTTCTGCTCCGGGCATGCTTGGTAAATATGGTCTATCCATCGGCCAACGTGTGCCATGTTGCAGAATTTTCGGTAAGTTTCTTTTCCTGCAGGAATCTTGTTTTCCCAAAGAATTCTTCTTTTCGTTTCAAAGAGTTCTTCGGCAAATCTTGTTGATGTTCCAATAATGGAATTCAGCATGAAAGTTCCGTTGGCTGAATTCTGAAAGAACTTGAATGAGTATTTGACTTTGTCCATTTCTGTTAGACAAACTCAAAGGCCCATGCACGTCTTGTTGAAACTTCATCATCCGTGATAGTCCCAGCCAAAATTGGTATACCTTCTGGTAGTGCCATTTTTACATTTTTAAGGCGTTTCTATCTGGTCGTCTAAGCTTTATAAAATGAAAAGCTTCAATGAAGCCCTTCTTCGTTGGTTCTAGAGCAGCACTGAAAAAATACAACTCCGAGATATCTCCTCTGGCTAAATGTGGATTATTGGCCCATATCTCGTAAACAACTTCTCTGATCCATTTTGCTAATTTTGAAATTTCAGAGAATGCTGGTGCAACAGTATAAACCGAAGCCAGAGCTCCGAAATTATACCATTCTTGAACTTCGTTTGTATGGCTGCCTGGTTTCATCCAAACTCTCGGATATTTTTCGGAAATATCAACTATAGATTTGTCTGGTTGATACCACGTCTGGTAATTAGTTTCTCCAAAGTACGTTGATAATCCTGCATAGGTGAATAAACTAAATCATCATTAGTTTGAACCTTAGAATTGCCAGCCATTGGCCTAAGATTCTACTCTCCCTCTTTTACCCCAGAGATGCTTTGAAGGTTCAGATTGTGATAACACCTGACCTTCAACATTCGCTACAGCTTGTACATCCTCTAGGAATGCATCATCTGCAGCACTCATGACAGGGGTACTTGAATCTCTTGCCTCCGGGTTAGATGAGCCCCGTTTTCTAAACACTCATTTCTGCACCATTGAAGTTGTGGCCTGGAGGATGGGCCCTTTCAAGATTTCAAACAAACGTTCATGGTCCCGAAAGCATGCTCATGTGTGATCAGTAACAAGTTCCTGATCTACTCGTTGATGTCGTCATGCGACCTCCGCATTGAGACAAAGAGTCCCAAAGTCTCGTTCCAGGATCTCCAGGTTTTTCCTGAGATTCCTAACTCGTTTGAGGGTATCGCTGGCAACGTGTCCCTCCATCTCGTGTTAAGAAATCTGCAAGAACATTTTTATCAGATTTCACTATGACATCATAATCATAATATTGGCATTCAACTTGCCATCTTAAAAGTCTTAGCATTTTCTGGTTTTGATTCAATCTTATTTTTCAAAAAAAGACTTGACACTTGTATTATCCATTTTTAAGATAGATTTCTTTGCAAGTAAAAATATGACAGCCTGCCCCGACGGGTCGCCCGTCGTATTCAATTACTTGAATACAAGGCTACACTCTTATACTCGATTCAAAATATAATAGTCATTCGAAATTTTCAGCAGAAGTAAGTTGACAAAATAAATGTTTTGACTTTAGTCATTGTGATGACCAGTTCCTAATCAAGAGTTTAATTAGCACACAATGATTATTTATGTGTAAACAACCGAAGATTTTTTTTTTTTTTTTTTAAAGTCCTGCCAACAAGTGGCTCTCAAAATTTCGGCATGACCTCCGCGCACGAGGGACATACCAGAAAAATGAAAAGCATAAAATAATATCCCAGTGCAGTACATAATACCATAGCATGCATCATTGGCATCCAGCACATAAACCGTACTCAAAATATTTACATAATACCATAGCATGCACAATAAGTCTCCATCACACATTTTATACTCAAAATATTTACATAATACCATCAGCAGTAAAGAAACAGACAGCAAATATTCACAATTTCTCAAGACTGAACTGAAAATAAACTCAAATTACATAATTATACGATCCAGGACACACTCTGGTATAATTTAGCTATCCTACGACTGGGAAAGAGACAAAAGAACAACCTCAAGTAAGGCTTCAACGAGTATTCCCTCTTTGGGATCCTTGTTACATGTAATACCTGTCATTGTCCACACACAAAGACAACAACAGCCCCCTACGGGGTGAGCCAAAGCCCAATATGAAACTATCAAGTAAATATAACATGCATCTATAAATATATGATGTAATGCAGTGCAATTCAACAATCAATATCAAGCTCGAGCAGAGGGTGACAACACACGCACATTGCGCTAGGAGACTCATCCTATGTGCTGTGTTCGTCCATCCCTCGTATCTAGGTCCGGTGACACGCGCGTGACTACAGTTACTACCTATACTGCCTGTCATCGCCGTGCTCGTCGTCCCCGACACTCAGAGTGAATCAACTCAGTCATAATCAACATGGATATCAAAGAAGTAGATAGCTCAATATGATATGTCCATGTATATGTCATGTATCAATGTATATTATCAAAAATGATGTGTGTTAACAAAACATTTATTTTCATACATTGATATGCCAATTATGAATGCTATGAATGCTCCATCAGCCAAGTAATTCCATATAGCCAAGTAATTTCGCATAGCCAAGTAGTTTCACGTAATTCACGTAAATTCAGCAAATCAAATATCAAATAATACAGATACATGTCGTATGTTACCGACCGCAACATACATATTCTTTAGTTGCCCCATCACAATATCTTTGATCACTTCACTGACATTTTGGTATTGGAATCTAATAAAATCTACACAATTCCAAATATTCATTCAATTATAATATGGTCTTGAATTTGTTAAAAGAAAGTAAGTATACTCATACTACTTCATTTGTTTCGTTTTCCAAGCACTTGAGTTCACTTCAACAATCTATCTAACTTGTTCATCGCATTTAAGTGAATTAGTTCAAAGTACAATCATTAATGTATTCATAGTTCCCTTATTGTTCAAGAGATATCATTTTATCATTAAAGTGCATCTTTTAACCTAAATGCATTTCAAGTTTCGTTCCTACCTAGTTTTAGTTAAGTTTTCATTGTGGGTTTTACAGTTTTGCTCGTTTGACCCTTTGATCGAGTCAATCCCCACAATATCAACGATGTAATATAATTCCACCACACATACCTTATCTATTTCTCAAAACAGAAAGTTCTTATTAATTTCTAATTGCACTTGATGGTCGAAACATAATCCCTTAAAGAAATTTGAGATATAGACATTTCAATAATACACCTCAAAACATAAACCTTCTCGAATCCTTCATTATTAAACGTAATGTGAAAAGGAATCAACACCATTCATCATATTGATACTTACTCACTGTTATACCCACATTGCTTTATGGATCTTTTTATTTGATTTCTCCTCACTTACCCCCTTAATCCCGTAATGTTTCAATTTCCTCGGTTACAATTTCCACAGATTTCCCTTCACAGCTCTATGATGAAAATCATTGCTACAGTCATATCACAGAGGAAATTCGAACAATGCAGTAAGATTTCTTAAACCCAATCAACAATGATACTACAATTTTTTTATACAATCCTCTCCTAGTCCTATATGATTCATCAAAGCTAAAATAAGATTTAAAATGGGTTAAAAGTTGATTAACAACATAATTTAAACATTATCGCTTCAAACTCTGAAAATCGATCAGTAACCTCCAACATGCAACGGAAATTCGAACCCAAAATCGACAAAACTTGCAGGGAAGAACAAATAAGGAGCAAGGAAGGATTACCCAAGCAAGAACAGGAGAAAATCGCATGAAAATCGGATGAACCACAGTTTTCGAACTTTTCGCTTCTTGGCAAAATCCGATGAACTTAGCTACCCAAACCTCCAATTCGTGGTATGGAAACGTCCGCCTGAGAGAGGGGAAGGTGGTGGTGGGTTGAGCTAGGCGGTTGCTGGCCGGACGACGGCGAGCGCACAGATTTTGTAGGCGGAGGTCGACGGAAGCGCGAGACGCAGGGGAAAGAAGAAAGCTTCGGCTCTAATACCCGATGTGTGTGTGCGTTTAGTGTTTAGTGTGTGTAGCGCTACTTTTAAATACAACATACCAAATTTTATTTCAGTCCAGTTATATACATCGAAGTATCGCTAGTGTACTGATATATTATTTATAGTTGGAAACTTGGAATTTATAACTACTACTATAACACAAAATTAAATTCTTTGTTTTAATAATTTTTTTTTGAAATATTGTCGGAGCTTATTTTATCATTTCAAAAATATATCATGTTCCGAATAAATTATCAGCTGACATTCATATTGTCAATTTCACATCAAATTAATTAATTATAAATTAATTATTAATAAATTCCCAAATTATATTTAATTAATGAAAATCAAATATCGGAGCCTTACAATCATAGTACTGAGAATGCCTCATCGACATTAAAAAAAAATATATGACAATAAGATTAGAGTTGTGAAATGAAAGCATAACAGGAAGTTAAGTCCTAGACTCATAGGACCATATGATGTTTTGGACAGAATAAGAATTTTTGCATATGGGCTCACTCTATCTCCAAAATTAGACCGATTATATATTTCACGTCTCAAGGCTCAGAAATATGTGTTGGATGAAAGCCACGTACCTGAGAGACAATATTGAATTGTTTAAAGGGTGTATGTATTATTAGTTCAATAAGAAAGAATTTAAGGACTAAGATGTAAAGGTTCAATCGAGCAATCACTCACCTGATGAGGCGATATGGAAAAAAAAACGAAGAGTTATATACTAAGTAACCGGTTATGAGACACGATACAAGTTTCGAGGACGAAACTTTTTAGAAGTTGGGGAGATTCTAATGGTCCAAATTTTTATAATAATAATAAAAATAATAATAAAAGATTTTGGCCCAAAATATTTATTCTTCCCCCTCAGCCGACTCCTCTCATCTTTTCCTTTCCCCCAAATTTCAGTACTCACAAACCTATTCACCCAAATTTCAGTTTTTACTCCCTAAGTAAATGCACCCCTTCGTTTCATATGCCAAATCTGTAATGGAAGCGAGTCCATTCGCCATGCTCCTATTTAGATCTCTGCCAACCGATAACCATGTGAAAGAGATGAACCCTCCTTTGTTATCACACCCAAATCCCAAACCACTTCAACCAATACTTACTCCAGTTCTCAAGCCAAAACCACACCAGCAACCTTTCCAAACGGGACACGTCGAAGTGGAAATTGGCGACCATTAGGGGAACGCAAAACTATAGGGTAGTGACAGAAACCTCAAAATTTGGTATAAAGTATCTCTGCATCTATATTTCATAATTTCATATAGTTGTGATAAATGAGATAAAAATACATATAAAGTGCTAATTTAATTTTTTTAGAAGGTATGAAATAGTATATGTTTTCGGGAAATCGTGAACTGGGACGTGGTTCCCCATTTTTGTGGTTTAGTACTAGAAACTTGAAGTTTTACACATATTATCTATTTAAATCATTCTAAAGCTGATAAAAAATTTCGGATTAGTAGTTTGCCGTTAAAAAGTTTAGATCTTATTCTAAATCTAAATTAATGTTTCAGATTTTGTTTGATAGAATTTTGATTGGTTTTTAAAATAATATACTTACTAGTTAAGCAAATGAGATTCACAACGGTAAAAGAGATTCCTAACATGAATTTAGTATAGGTTTAAAGTTAACTAAGCTACTTATTTATTTGAAAGACTTGAAATAACATTTAAAACTTGGTTTAAACCAAATTTAGCTAACAAAATTGAACTTAAATATCTTGAATGGATAAAGAATACACATTCTCTTCTAAAAATATAAGCTTTCAAAATAGTTGACAAAGCTTACAATGAATACGGGGGGCGACCCGTCGGGGCAGGCTGTCACAAAAAATAATGGCCATTTTTTAAAAGCCTTTCGAACTGCAAATAACTCTTTCTCGTTGATATGCCATCTGATAACTTCGCTGCTATAAAAAAAAATACCGTTGCAATATCTACATGGCACTTCTCCCTATGGTGTGGCTTTCATGAGTACTGCAGCCCACCAATGCTCACTGCATATGTGTAAAATATCAGCTCATCATCATCGTTTGGAATTACAAGCTTTGGTAGTTGCCTGCAAACTTCTTTAAGCTGTTTAACAGCTTGTCTGTGATCTTCCGTCCATTCGAACTTAACATCGTTTTTGAGTAATGGACTGAACACCTTCCTGTAATTTGCTAGGTTATTGATGAACATCCCAGCAAAATTAACAACTCCCAGAAAACTTTGAAGTTGCTTTAAATCCTTGAGGTCATCCGGATATCCTTGCACTTTTTCAACAATATGTTTCTACAAAATGATTCCAGATTCGTCGATCTCAATTCCAAGGAATTCGATTTGTCTTGTAGCAACAACTGTCTTCCTTTCCGAGAGCACTAGTCCTTCCTTGTAACAAACATCTGAAAAGATTTCCAAATGTTTAAGATGTTCTTTCATGTTTCTTGACGCAATAAGGATATCGTCAATGTACACGAACATAAAGTTGAAGTAATCTTTGAAAAGATTATCCATCTTCCTTTGGAATATCTGGGATCATTTGACAATCTCATTGGCATGACATTCCAGATATAATGTCCTTGTGGTGTGAAGAATGCTGTGACTTTTCAGCTTGCTTCCTCCATCTTAACCTGGTAAAATCCAGATTTACAATCAAACTTGGAAAAAACAATTTGGCATTCTTGATGCTGTTTAACAAATGTTCTTTGCTTGGGATAAAGTATCCATCGAAATCCAAGATGTCGTTGATACCTTTGTAGTTAATAACCAATCATGGTTTTCCTCTTTTGATTTCTCCATGATTCTGAACCAGGAATCATATACTGCTATATGGAGAAACACATGCTGAGATTAACTTAAGGTCCAAATATTCCGCATTTTCCTTTCCTACTTTCACCTTCAAAGTAGCTATGAGCTCATTCTTATTCCACCATGCCAGTGGATCCTCGTTGTAGTTCCTTTCCTTTTTACACCATATAGAGTAATTTGCTCTTCAAGGGTAGCTTCAGGTTGTGGAACTCTTTCATGTAACGCCTTTTTAGTAGCAACATGGTTTCTGGAGCAACTTTTTCCCCATCCTGTTCTCTAAAAGACATAATATTAACTCAGACAAAAGTTTGAGAATCATTTTCACTAGTACCTTGTTGCCGAAACTGGAGGATTGCTTTTCCAAATTTCCACTGATCACTCATCTTTGGGTGTCGAAGTTTTCCTTCATCACCACTCTTGCTAAAAAACTAATGGGGAATTTTCGGTGAAAAGCCTCCCTTAGTTTCTGCACAATAATCTTATGATCACTAAGGGTTCTGAAAATAAGTCTTCTTATCTCGTTCTCCTGAGTGAACCGTTTGAATGTCCATAGGAAATTATTTCTGAGCAGCATATCGGCACCTGTATCATGGAAATAAATATGTGGAGTTTTGACTTTGAACCACGGGTACCGCCCGATCGCCGATGATTAGTTCCGCTCCTTGGACTCCTTCATTAAGGATAATGATCCGCTTGAAAAAGTCTCTTCCGGCAATGGCTGGTAACTTTTCACCAAACTCTTGGGGGAAGATATCACGCCCGGCAGTACATATTTCATCCTCTGAGTCAATGTAAGCTGCAAAATATTCTGCAAGATACTTTGCATATAACATCCCAACGGAGATGTACAAGAAGAATGTACTGGTGGTCATCTGATCCTATATCTCTTTCCTTCCACCGTGAATTTCATTCCGTCCTGCAATCTTTCCCGAGGTTTATGTTCCTCGAGAAATTCAATCCCTAGAATAAGCTGTTCGGGGATTATTCCTGAAGCCATGCAATTGTTAGATCAATTTCACCAATTTGAAGGTTTCTTTGATACTTGCCAACTGTAGGTTGTTGCAAATAGTAGAGGACATCACAAGGGAAGATATTATCTTTCTCCGTAATGTCAAAAATTATCTGCACTTCTCTCCAGCCTTCTGGGCATTTCAGCTTTCCTGTTGTTGTGAATACATCAGGTATTTTCTGAATATGGCTCGGGAATGTCTTCTGTTTTTCCCCCAGATAGTTGCTGATTAACCTATCATGTTGGAAAGACATCATTCTTGGCTCGATCATAAGGCTCCTGCTTCTGTTCAGAACAGGTTGATCTTGTATCCTCATGTCGATCTCTCATATTGTCGGAGTTTCAATTATGTCCGGCAATACTGCGAAATTTTCGAAGAGTTTGGGGACTTCGATGAATTCCTTTTCTCAAGAATATCTCTGAATGATGAGTATTCTAGAGTGTGTATGACACCTTGTAGGTGATTGAATAAGGAATGTTCCCTTCTTTCATCAAATCACTTCTTTTAAAATCTTGATGAAGAGTTAGAACCTTGTTGGAATCTCGATCTCCCAAATTGTATGCAATCCTCGATAGAAGTTAAAAGCCATCTTTCCCGCATACAAATTTCCTGCAACTGCTCCCAAACAAGAATCTTTGAGGTTCAGGACTCTTTTGTCGAAAATTGCCAGATTGAGTGGCGAATCAATTCCTTCTTTAAAAGTTACCTTGATGATTACTCTAATGGCTCCAATGTGAATCCATGAGAGTGTGTTAGCAACTTCTCTTTTAACCTTGTTCTTAATCTCCTGGATTTCTCTGTAGGGGATTAACTGCATCTCGATTTGGTTTCCCGTGAATTCCATTGTGATGCAAATTCACATGTTGTTACCATATGGATAATTTGATGCTTCCTGCTTCAAAAACCTATCAATCCATTACTTTTTTCATTACTCCAATTGTAAACCCATCATACATCTGAAGCTTTGACTCTTCCTTTGTAAGGCCCCGTTGCTAATTAGTTATGATTCTTCCGGATTAATGCTGTATAATCAAGCCCAAATAAATTAAAAGTACAGACTTTGAATTAAGGTGTTCCGGACTACGATGAGTCAAGCAACTAGTGGAACATGTTTTTAGTGCTTGTACATGTTCATGATCACATTGCAATTGGAGAACACATGCCACTAATTAATTAACTCATGTTTAGTACATGATTTTGGACCATTAATCTTGCAAGATAGTGATGTATTGACACATGGATTCCACAATA
Organism: Haberlea rhodopensis; assembly: GCA_907163345.1. Classification (NCBI taxonomy): domain Eukaryota; kingdom Viridiplantae; phylum Streptophyta; class Magnoliopsida; order Lamiales; family Gesneriaceae; genus Haberlea; species Haberlea rhodopensis. The sequence continues at coordinate 23,311,962 of CAJQUN010000005.1, read as the reverse complement.
CATCAAATGGTTTAGCATAGCATGCCACGCCCATACCTTTTTTTCCGGATTTTATTTCTTCTTTTCATGCAAGAACTCTCTCTCTCCAATTCAACAAACCTTCTCTTACTTCTCTCATCCAAGTTTCGAATTTCAGCCTTTCTTTCACCCAAATTCTTTTAAGTTTGTGAATGCATGTCACATGCAATCATAGATTTGAAGAGGCATTGATGAGAGAAGCAAAAATCATCTAGAGTTTTGAAGTTTGTAGCAAGTTTGGAGAAGTAGTTGAAGGGTGTTGAATTTTTCAAGTTATAATGAGGTATAACATCATCTTTGGGTCTTATTATTTATCTTTATGTTTAATGGTCGAATTGTGGTGCAAATATATGAGAAATTTAGAGAAAGTTGTTGAAACTTTAAGTCTGCAGATTTTAACAGCACATGCAGCAAATTGTGTAGACTTTTGATTTACTTAGATTTTGAATTTGTGAATGTGCCTCTAACAAAAGTTATAGATATTTGAGTTGTTGTTCTTTGGTTAAAATTTGAGGTAATTTGGGCTTAAAATGAGTGAGATATGCTCATTTTACTAAGAAGTGCCAGATTTGACTCTGCATGTACTGTAAATGCAAATGCAGTGTAGAATTCCGAACTTGTGACAAATTTTCCTTTCGAAATTGTTGACGGTCTTCAAACAAAAATTGTAGATCTTTTAATTTTATTGAATTTGGAAAACAAAGGACTTAATTTGGGCTCATTTTCAATTAGTTATGAACTCCATACTTTAAGTGCTTAATCTGTGTCCTGCATGTGGGCAAAAATACACATGCATTGTGTTCTTTGGATTCCTGATCATTTTTTGCTAGGAATTATGGAACATGTCTAGAAATAAGAATTGTAGTGTGTCAAGTTGGCTATAACTTTCTACTGGAATCACTCAATCTGGATTTGAAACGAAAAAGTTATAGTATTTTTACTAATACTGCTCAAGCTGGAAAACAGGTTTTTAAATGCTACTTTTTTAGTGTTCAAACCCAGTTTACATGGTTGAACCAGCTTGACATCATAATAGATGAAATATAGTATTTTGAGTTTCTGAACTTTGAGCACCAAAATTGAGTCGTTTTGATGTCGTATGAAATTTTTAGTGATTTTTCTACGAAAATGGGTCAGGCTGAAAATGTAAGAAAAACGCTAAGGGTCAATTTGAGAAGTTGAATTTGATTCAATGCACTACTTGAACACTTAGTGTTATTTTGAAATCTATATGACCAGATTAATAGATTCCGGGGTTGATTCGAGGAGTACTCGGTAGATTAGCTTTGGTTCTGCGGTACGTAGAAATGAGTTTTATCATAACGTCTGACGAAGACGTGTAATGATGCTATTTTATGATTTTACATGTCATTAATTGATTTATATGATTTTAATTGTCACTATATGATTCCCATGTGACTATATGGCACATTGAGATACACTGTAGTACATGATATGTATTGATTTTCACATGAGATTGCATGACATATTGAGTTGCATATGTCATATGATGCATAGATGATTCATGGGCATATCATATTGATCTATCCACTCCTTTGATATCCTTGTTGATGTCTGAGTTGATATACTCTGAGTGTCGGGGACGATGGGCACGACGATGACAAGCAGTATAGGTAGCGACTGTAGTCACGCGCGTTGCTACCGGACCTAGACACGAGGGATGACGAGCACAACACATGACGATTCTCCTAGCGCAAAGTGTGTGTGATGCCACCCTCTGCTCGAGCTGATATTGATTGATGATACCTTCCTTTGGACTCTGATATTGGTATATTGAGATTCGATTCTTTGTACCCATTCATACATCGCATTCATACATGGTATGCATTGCATGATACTTTGTCATTCTTGACATGATCTATTTATTTCTCGTACTGGGTTCTGACCCACGTAGTGGGGATTGTCATGTCTTTTGTTGTTCAGGCATGACATGTGTTACAGGTAGTCAGATGTTGGATGCTCGTGAGGAAGCATCTTAGAATACCTGAGTCCAGCTTTGGTAATGTTGAGTCTGAGTCCCATTAATTGTTAGATTACTTTTTAATTACAATTTAAATTATCCCCGAGTATCTGTATTTAAGTATTCTATTACTGGTTGGTTATATACTTGCTTATGTGATGAACAACATGTTGAATTGGGAAACTGAAAGTACATATTTTCAATATCTTTATATATATATATATATATAATATATATAGGGCCATTTGACAGAACATTTGAAATAAATCTTCTGCTGTTTATGCACATTAATCATTATGCGTTAATTAAATACCACATTAGGATCGGGCCCTCACATTTGGTATCAGAGCATAATTGGGATATGCTCGAACTAGAGTTAGGAAACTGAATCTAGTCACAAATAAAAGTGTTTGTGCATGTAATTGACTACGTGTTTTTATATGCTCTTGCATGCTATGAGTACATGTTAGATAATGAAATTTTAGACATGTAATGGATTACTAAGCAGGGACAGCTAGATGTCATATCTCTGAGTACTATAATATGTTGAGTTGCATATAATTTTGAGAATGTGTTAGCACTGACAGTTGCTGATCGGATGATGATGTAGAGTAAGTGACGAGAACATCTATGACTTGAGATTGATATATGATGTTTTGATTTTATGATGGACAGTTAGTGTTTGGACATGTAGCAATGATATGAACTTTAATAGCTATCTATCGTACATGTAGGCACTGTAAGCTGTTAATTGAATTATAACTTAGTGGTAGAGATGTCAAACGGAGCGCATGGCATGAGGCACGACACATCACGGAGCGGCACGACACGGCCCATTTTGCTACAGTGCCGAGCCGTGCCAGGTACAAAACTGTAGCATGGGCCGTGTCGGGCCATAGGGTGCCGGCCCATGGGCCGGCACGGCACAGCACGAAACAGTACAATTATTATTATTTTTTAGTGTAGCGATCGATCAGCAGTTATGTGTCGATGAATCGCTACTTGACCGATCGATCGGCACTATTGTGCCGATCGATCAGTAAGCCAAAAAAATAAAAAAAGATAAAAAAACATGGCGCGACACGGTCCATGGCGCGGCAGGTAGGGCCGTGCCTATGGTCCGTGCTGGGCCCTGCCTATTGTGGAAATGGGCCTGCACGGCACGCCCCATTTTTGAACCGCGCCGGCACGGAACGACACGCAGCATGCCGTGCCATGTTTGACACCACTACTTAGTGGTAATGCGTCAATTATTGAGAATTTTATTTATCACTTTGAGACTTAATCATTGTACTTAGTGGGATGACACTAGATGACAAGAACTTTTTAATTTGTCGATTGATATGCACAACTTCAAATGATATTTTTTCAATTTATATAGATGGTCATCATTTAAAAAAAAATTAGATACAGTCTTTTTTTATTTATTATCCATTCAATTATTTTAGCATTGTTTTTTTTTTTTAATTTTAATTTGTTAAAGTCAATCATTTAAAATCATATTTTCGATCAAATTAGGAAAAAAAGTGATCAACATGTTGGTACCTGGTACCGCGTCTTGTGTTGTGCCAAAAAAAACTAATATATATATATATATATATATATATATATATATATATATATATATATATATATATATATATATATAATTGGTGTACATTCAGTTTGTTTTTTTATTACTATTAAGAAAAAAGTTCATATGAGAAACCCAGCAAAAGTGTCGGTACATGGAAATTTTGAAAATAGAAAAGATTTCACAAATTAATAAATCAATAATCACATTTTCCTTTAGATTAATATTTAATGCAATCAAATTAACATAAACCAACCACGTTCGACAATCATTTCGCACCGAGATCCTTATCTCTTTCAGAAGATCTATATTATAAATTAATCAACACAACAATAATTTAATAAATAGCAGAAGCTTTTGTATCATTAACAAATATTCACATGAATGGTCCATAATATCCTGCGTCAACCAAATCTCATAGGCTTTTGTATTAAAATAATTACTTTTCGAAGTCAAAGGTCAATTCGAAAAATACTTGTAACGATTCGATTTGAGCATTGTTCATTGATCAACTTAGTCTAAAATGATTGCTATATTATTTTATATATTTTTTATTTAAAAATATCATATTTTAATATTGAGATGATATATAAGCAGGGTTAGACCCATAAAAAATTTTGGAGGTGCGAATTTTTTTTTTAATAATGTTTAAAGGTTTAAAAAACAATTTGGGGGTGTAAAAAATTTTCTTTTTCAAAAATTAAAGGGTAAAAAGAACTTCATTAATTTTTTTTTGGAGTGCGAGCGCACCCCCTCCCCGTATGTCCGATCTTGTGTATAAATGATGCTCAATTTCTTAGTCAATGCAAGGATAGCTCCCGCCGGCGGCAATGGATCCTTCCATGATTCCATCATTTATTCGTAAATGAGTTGGCCATTGACCAACAACACCAAGTCTCCATAAAAAAACAATTAAGTGTTTTGGAAGCTTCCTAAGGTAAGATTTTCTCATTAGCTAATCTTCTGTTATCCACTTTTTAAAATCGGAAAATCATTCTAGATTGCTTGTCAAAGTCATGGCAGTACTTAATCAATCATCATACTATTTTTATATAATTTTATTCTACATGACTTAATTATATATTACATAAGCTTAAATATTTAAATTATATTAATGCCGTTATTACAAAAATTTTTACAATAATAAAATACTCATTCCACAATACATTGGCTAGAGTTGCCTATAAAGTTAATCTATCTCTCACGTACATATATATAGGAAGCATTCTTAAAAAAAGCCTCGTATAAACTACTATGATGAATTTGGCTTTAATTTAAGTTACCAAATATATTCTTTAATCTTTTTTTTAAAAATAGTATTTTCACTTCCTTTCACTCATCCACTGTCATGCATTACAAAACTGTGGTGAACTCAAAACCCACCAAGCAAACATCGCCACTCAAGAGCCTTTGGTTCCCTCGACACAGTGCAAGTCACCATGATGGCCAAACATTTAGACTCTATTTACGTCTCCGGTTGACAGTGCTCGTCTCTTTCAGATTGCAAATTTAGAAATATGGATATTTTTCTGTTCTAACAAAATTAATTTATTCAAATTCAATGAATTAACGTTGTTTTGTAAATGAATCTTGTTGATCATCGGTTACTGTATGCAAACAATTATATTTTTCAGAAAGAAAAGAGAAAGCAGAGCGAAACAAATGTTACGCGAAGCCGACGAGTCACATGTGGGAACTTTCCTGCAATGAAGGAGACAAATGATACGGGAAGAGCGGAAGAAAGAAGCATTAATATAGAGATATACAGATGATATTATATATATGTAAATAATACATAGATTTGTGAAGAAAGAAGTCGTGTCGAAAGTTTCGATCCACCGACTCTTTTTTATGTGAGAGTCCCTTATTTCAGCAGCATAACGACTGCATGGCCTCCGCTGGACACCGTGGTACCTTGTTGTACCGTTAGTTGAGATGACACTCTGTATTTTTGAGTCCTTTTTTTTTGGTATTGCAATGCTACGGGTGGCGGATATGTTTCAAAGTCTGTATTGAGAATTTGTTGAACATTCTCAAAGCCTCTTCCATTTGTTATTGGTTCATTTTAAAATTATATTTAACATTATTCAAAAGAGAAATTAATAATTCTAACCGAACTCAAAATTATATTTTAATAGTGGTAATGAATTGAGATGAAAAAGGGGTTAAAATGAGCAATTTAGGCTCTAACATTTCAAGGCTTTTTATTAAAAATATTTAGTAAAAAATGCTATTTTTATCTAGCATTTTAAATTGGGCTAGAAACATTAATTTCTCTATACAAATCCCAGTGACCCCTTGGCCTATGGCAAAAGAGGAAGCCCCAATACCCAACTTTTAGGGTTGTCTTGGGTACTAGTCCAGTGTGAAATGTGAGTCTTTGTCTACATTTATCGTGGTATATAATGCTTGTTATACTTTGTAGTTGTAATTGTTGTACTTTAATAGTATTGGTTGTAACTGTTGTGGCTTATATCCTATTGACTTTAATAGTATTGGTTGTAACTGTTGTGGCTTATATCCTATTGACTTGTGCTCTTGTTATATTCGTACTTATATTTACAATATCCTTGTATTTATAATTGCAATTGATCAACAAAAAAATTTGTTTTCAAATCCATTTTGCCAAAAAAAGTAAAGGGTTTGAAATGTTCACGTGTTTCTATATTTGAAACATTAAGAATAAATTTTTTATTTTTATTATTTTTTTAAAATAATTACAATTACAATTCCAAGTATATTAACAATTATAAATATCATCACATTAAGAATACAAGTCAATAATAAAGTACAACCAATATCATTAAACATTATCATTATCGTCATCGATACATTCTTCAATTCGATTAGAGTTGTATTAAATTATATCCAAGAAAGTAGAAACTGTGATATGATTTGAACGAATGAAATTAAATAAATAACCAATAAAAAATAATAAAAAACCTCCACAATTTACAATCTTTTCTCAAATAAGGAATATTCCTTGCTCCGAAAACATACAAAATTATGCATAATCCCCCGATCGGTGTCAATAGTAATTTTGTTCTTAATCTGCAAGAATATTCAGAGGTGGCAGCCGCAGCAGAGGAAGAAGAAGCAAGCGGTGGAGATGAGAGCCACGGCTTCGAGAACATAAACAATCTTGAAAATGAAACCATCAACGAACCAATGGTGTAAGTTGAACCTCTTGATCTTCCACCTCAGCCCAGTTGAGCTCTTCGGCTTCCACCGACATGAGCCGCCGTCTATGCCGCTGCTCTTCTTGTTCAGCCTCTTGAAGAAGTAGAGAAATCTCAAAGGCTTCTTCATCATGAATCTGTGACCAGGTATGATAAAAGATTAAATAGAGTAGTGTTTGATAGATTTGAGTGTTGGTGTAATTTGTGGAAATTGGATGGAGGTTGGTTATTTATAAGAGGTGGGGGTGGGGTTTGAAGGATTCAAATAAAGTTAACCTCGAGGTTGGAGGGAGGAAGATTTATTGGGCTTTGGTGCGGGAACGTGAGAAAGTGGGGCCTAGTCACCACAAAATAGGGGTGGTTACCGGTTCGAACCGGTCCGGTCCGGACCAGAACCGGCCGGTTCCGGGCCCGTTATGGGCGGAACCGGTCCGGTCCGGTAAGGAACCGGATCGGATCCAGTTCCGGTTCCACCGTTCCAAACCGGAACCGGATTTTTCTTTTTCTTTTTTCTTTTTTTAAAAAAAAAGGAAAAAAGGAAACGATTTATCGAAATTTTTTTATTTTTTTTTATAAAATGGATCCGGTTCCGGTTCAATCCGGAACCGGATCCGTTTGGTCCGGAACCGGTAAGATACCGGATCCGAAACAGTAGAACCGATCCGGTCCGGTATCAAACCGGTTCCGGACCGGTTAGTCCGGTTCCGATTTCGGACCGGACTAACCGGTCCGATTTCGGACCTGGTCCGGATCGACCCGGTCCGATAAGCACCCCTACCACAAATACATGAAAGATGTTAAATCAATAATGAGATATATCTATAAGAAAATATAATGTCGTTATGAATAACATCAAATAAATAGAAGGCTGCTAACTAACATTTAAGGTTGTTTAAATTGTATGATTGTGAATATTGGGTAACTTTTTTAGGACATAAATAAATAGATTTATATTTGGGAGTTGCAAATATTGTAATAAGAAATAAACTACAATTTAAGAGTGTTATTCAAAAATTATTTTATCGTTTTGGAATGAATGAAAATGATATCAATAAGTAATATCGTGTTCTTTTTACGTATGTTATTTCAAATTATGAAAATAACTTATGCCATCTTTAAAAACATGTTTTGGTTTTGCAGATAAAACTTAAGTCACATAATCCTCCTACCCCCCTCCACGCACTGGCACTCCGGCCGCGAACCGGCGAACTCTGTGCGCGTGCGGCGCATTAAGACGACTTAAGAATTTCTAGTTCGCGCTTTAAGAATTTCTAGTTCGCGCACTAAGATTTTATAATTCGCGCACTAAGATTTCCTAATTCGCGCATTAAGATTTACTAAGTCGCGCACTAAGTTAATAAGTCTTGTTAATCTTCCTTAATTCTCCGAATTTTTTTTTTTGTTTTATAAAAAAAAAATCGATTTTAGGTTTAGAAGAATTTTTTGGTTTCTAGATATTTCCCGTTGGTAAGAAAATTATATTATATGGTAAATAGATAGATAATGAATCATGAAAAGACATAATAACATATGAAAGATTAAAATATGTGATAAAAGAAAGTATGATAAATCTGTGATTTTGCAACATTTTTGCGGAGTAAATAATAATAAATTTGATATCTTAGTTTTTTGCATGAAAATTAATAGAATGAACTTTATAAATAAAACTTTATTTTTATTGAGTTAATTTAAATGTTTATATTAGTCATTTCATAAAGTAATAATATAAGTCTCCGAAAATAATATGACTCATTTTTATAAATTCATACTATTACCAAACATGTTGAAATAAATATGAACACTTTGGTTTCATTTTTCAAATTCGTTATTTTATATCTTAAAATAAAACAAAACTTCAATACTTCATTTCTATTTCTACAATATATTTTTGGGAGAATTCTTACTAGACGAACGATCAAATACAAGATTCAAATTACGTTGTATCACTGCTATAACATTTTTGCAAAGCTGCAAATGTTAGATTCTTCAATAAAATCTAATTTTAATGTTTTTTAGGAATGGTAAAGCTGCAAACACCAAAGTTGTTAAGAACTTCATATTGTAAATTTGTAAATAATATAATAATGATGTGAGTTTGTTAAATATGATGTATATTATGTATGTTTAACTTCATTTCATCAGTGTGTATGTATATATATATATTTATTTATTAATTTTTAATATGCGCATTAAGGCGCACCCGCACTCAAATTTTTTGCAAATTGACGCACCCACGCATCCGCATCCGCATCCGCTCCCGCATCAGACTTATGTGACTTAGGATAAAACATGGTGTATGCATACGGATAGCTGATTGCACAACTCAAAAATATGCATTTTATATAGAGATGGCAATGGAATGGGATGGGCGGGTCCTGAGTTTTGACTCACCCGGTTCGGACCCACCCAACTATACATATTTTACTTTATTGTCATGTGTTCACATTTAAAAATTGGACATTTTGAAGGGAACAAGAGCAAATTAATAATGATATGGTAGTTTAAAGCTAGTTTTACAATACTATAAATATTTACTAGAGAAAAACATGAAATTCAATCATAAAACTCAATTTTTGTGCTTCAAAATTGATTTACGAGTTACTCAATTTACTCTGGTGGTTTATCATTGTTCCATTTAAAAAAAATTATTTTCTCAGACAAGTTGCAGTTAGAGAAGTTTCTGAAATTTGTTTCTATAGTCAGTATGAGGTTTGTTTCTTGAATGTGTATATGACATCATATATGGACTTGCTATCAACCGACAAAGATATTTGGAAAGGGGGACAAAAAAATTTTAGGCCAAAAAAAATTTTAGATATCAAAATATAATTTAAGGGGGGCAAAATGTAATTTTTAAGGAAAAATTACAATTGTTTTTTGAAAAAAAATTATTTTAACATAAAAGAATTTATTTTTTTGCCCCCCTTTACCCCTTAATAAATCCGCCCATGCCTATCACATGGTCGAACAATTGCTTTACTAAGAAATTTGTGGTGCGATCAGCCTAAGAATGATCGAGGAAGGTCTAAATTAAAAAAAAAAACGGGCTTCACAGTTCACACGTAAAGGATTTTTCTATGCTCACCCTCATGCAGCGTGGCTAAATAATAGCCATTGAATCTTCATTTTACGGTATGAAATTGTCATTGGAAAATTTTGCAAGATTTCATTTGTCATTCAAACAAAACCCAAAATCTCGTGTACCAAGTTGTCCGTGGAGTCACAAGAGCTGAAGCAAAAAAGAAAAAAAGCGTCTGGTGGCGGCGTTGACGGCGTTGAGGGGTCGGTTCCGTCACCTAAAGACTGGTCATGCAAAAACCTGGATACATTGTAAATCAAAAAAAGAAAAAAAGAAAAAAGCGACATTAATTGTTCATCACACGGCGCCAGCTGCCAACAACAGAAGCGTGCTTTTAAGCATGCGCATTAAATAAATCTGGAAAGCCACCGTATTTGAAAATGATATAACGATGAATTCAATTTCGAAGGCTAAGCATTTATTAGAGGAATATATTCTTTGATTCATAAACCAACCACTACACATCTAGAAAACTCAATTGTTACTTTGTTAGCAATGACATATCTTAGTAAAACATAGAGATTTGGGTACTAATACACAAAATCTATATATATTTTATATTATGCTGAAATTTTACAAACATATATGAGTGAATTCAAATTTTGATGATCGTCGATAACCAATTTTTTTATTGCAAAAAAAAAAAAAAAACAGCAAAACAGGTAGTCATTCACTTTTCAGCAACCGTATAAATTATAACATTGTATAAGGTTTTTGCATCGGAGTGATACGTTTATGTTGAGGATGCTTTTAATGACAGTGCCTTTTGAATACCCCCAACCATTGGATTGACACACCCAAATATTGGGTGTGCCAATCCAATTGCCTTCAGGATAAGTAAGATCCAATAAAGATTCACCATGTAAGAAGTCAAATACTAATTTGTTCTTGGCTATCCATGAGATAATACTCAAGTATTGGATTAATGACTCAGAATCATTAAAATTTCTTTTTTATGTGAGACTCAATCTATTGATAAATCTGAGCCATTTTATAGGGATTATTCCATATGGTAGCCAACAAATATTCCGTTTGAACTTTGTCATCATAGCATGTAGGAGGCTGAAAAAGACAAGTAGACACTCAAAATATTTGAAATTATTAATCTTCCTAGATATATAAATTTATCTCTCACTCCATTTGCTTGAGCCCAATAGTTTGTTGGTGCTTTTAGTTTTTGAAAACTAATGCTTGAAAAATTTCATTCGATAAGAAATTAGAATCGAAGGTAAAGTTTCACTCCTTAGTAAATGCGAAAAGTAATTAGGTTGAATTCAGCATATAACAATGGGATTAGTCAAATGATGTTAACACTTTCTAGGAAAATTTTCCAAACAAATTCCAATAATAGGTACATGTTTCGTCAAACCTCGTGAAGGGCTCACCTTTTCTCGTCACGCGCACTCTCTTATCCTACGGCCACCAAACCCACCCGCATCCCAATTTCCAAAATCCGACAGTCTTCAGATACCTCATTCGACCTATCAGATAGCTCTTGACACCCACACCGAGCTACTACACTGAAAACTGCTTACTTCCTAAGATAAATATATTCAAATTTGGGGGCTTGGATCTTGTTATCAAGAAACCTTATTTGGATTCCATATTTCCTTGTCGGGTTTGTTCGAAACGTGTTTCTTATTCTTGTTCTTTTTTTAAACTCTCTGAAACAAGTTTTTTGTTCCATCTTCTTCCTCATTATTTTCTTTGGGTTTTTTGCTTTTCTTTTTCTTGTTTTCACCTGCCTATTGTGTTCGCTTGTATGAGTGCTAAGAAGGAAGGGTATGAATCTCATTTTTGGTCATTTTTATGTGATTAAGGATAAATTTGATGTCCACCTATATTTTTTGTTACTGATTTTCCATTTGGGAATCTTGTAGCATTGTCATAAGGGCGAACGCGTGTACAACTGCTCTTTATGTGCATATGCATATGTTGTTATTTTGAAATAATTAGCTATTTTATGAAACAAATTTGGTGTTTTGTGATTCAGTTTACAAATTCTCTCTGCATCTATTGTACGCGGGTTGTCAAACTAGTAAAGGCATGGACTTTCGATATGTGGTATTTGTTATGAATAAATTCTCCTTGATATTATCACAAACAAGAAAACAAAATGCAATAGAACACTGAACTGATAATGATATAATCTGAATTCAAAGAAATTACAATGCATAAAACAAAGTCCTTAGTCTACTGTTATTCAAGAAGGAAATCCTTCTTGCCCAAGCAATGCTTGACACTATTTTTGTTTCAACGTTGATAATTGTTGATATGGGTTCTCGGCCATCTCCCCACTAAACCTTCTAACCATCTCCAATTTTAATTGTTCCCATGATAAATTTGGAATCCGCAGCTTAATCCATCGGTACCAGTGCATCGCCGCCCCTTCCATACACACACACGACATAGGAACCTTATTCTGTTGTGGTGTGGTGTTGATGTCAAAGTACTGCTCAGCCTTCACAACCCATCCCACCGGGTCATCCCCATTGAAACTAGGTAAATCCATTCTTCTCAATGTATGTCTCATTTCATCGAACCCATAATTCCTTTCAACTCCCCGATTATCCCCCGCTCCCATATCCTCATTTTGCCAATGTACATGTTCCTCTTCCTCTGCCTTTTCTCTGTTCCTCTCTATTCTTCTGGCCATGTCACCATCTTCTTCCTTCAGTTTTTTTTCGTTGATATAACAGAGTATCGCCCCCATCGAATTTTTTATTTCCTTCATATCTTCTTCTATCCCTTGTTTCCATACTTGATTTTTTTCATCCAGGCTCATCACCATCTTCTCAAGAGAATCATATTTTGAATCTGAACGTGTTGTAGTCATCGTTCCTTAGGCGTCTTCTCGTATCCGGCAGGTCGGACCAATTGTTATGAATAAATTCTCCTTGATATTATCACAAACAAGAAAACAAAATGCAATAGAACACTGAACTGATAATGATATAATCTGAATTCAAAGAAATTACAATGCATAAAACAAAGTCCTTAGTCTACTGTTATTCAAGAAGGAAATCCTTCTTGCCCAAGCAATGCTTGACACTATTTCACAAATTACAAAATAAACTGAATGCCTCTAACCCTCCCATTCTCCCCACTATATTCCCCACTCCATGCATAACTGCTACACGTCTTGTATAACTGCTGCCTTGCCCCTTCTTTGGTAGACTTGGTAAACTTTGGGCCTTACCTCTTGGGCCTCTATATTTGGCCCAATTGGTTCATGGTTTGGCTCCAAATACTTTCTGCCCGTAACAGTATTTCAATTTTAAATCTTTTGTGTATCTATATATTGGAAATTTGGTGCTTTTATTCGAAAGTTAATGCCTTTTGTGACAAATGATTTCACTCTAAGAATTAGCATAACTGTTAAGAGTGGAATCAAACACAATGGTTTTAATCGTCAACTGTTTGTTTCGTACGGATTCTATCATGCCTGCTTTCATTTGATTCTTTTTATGATGTTGATGGCAGAAAAAGTTGTGTTCCAAGTTTATAGTGATTCGGCCAAAGAAGGGAACATGTCATCACAATCTCAGAATTATTATGGGAAGTGTGTACAATTGGTCATCGTCTTTCATGTTATCCTGTGATCAAATTAGGTGAGTTGCACTCCTCCCTTGAGATCTTTTCACTTCTTACATTCCATCGTCACATTAACAATTTAGAGCCGTTGAAACTGATGAGTGCGAATGATATGCTAGACAAGAATACATGATTCACGTATATTTGTTTTTTAATTGATATATGATAATGAGTTCAAATGAATCCCGGTCGCCTGATTCCTTTTTCCCCATGTTTCTATCTAACATTCTTAAAAATGTCTCTCGGAATGTTCTGAAAATCATAGGAAGACATCAAAGCTTACGGATAATGGGGGTGAAATGATTCTGAGTTTAGAATTTTGTGCTTATTCTTTTAGTCCCTACGCTGTTATTGATGCTTGTAGAAGACAAATGACAGGTTGGGAATTGTATTTTACTCAAGCATTAAGATCAAAATGCAAAGTTCATCATCAATACTTTAAATGAATTAACTTAGCAACTCAAACGTAAAAGCTCAGAAATCCCACTAACACTTCAATCATAAGTCAATCCAAAAATTAACAAGAAGTGTTTTTTTCCTAAGCTAAGCAATATATCGCAAAATCGGAACGTGCGTGTGTATTAATGTCAATCTTGAGTTTCATATATACTTTTAGGATCAAATAATGCTATTAAACTCAAAGTCAAGATTACTATTAAACACTCCATAAGCCTACTTTTTCAAGCACTTCTCCACTAATGTAATTATTCCCTAGACTTGGATTAATAGGTCTTTTAAAGCTTGTAATGTTAGGCCTTGGTGTTTGGCTTCAAAGAAAAGATAGGGTAACACAAAGAAGAGAGTATAATCATGTAATGTTCAAATTTTTAGCACAAGTTGAGCTTCTCTTTTTTTTTGTTTTTTTTTTCTTTTAGCTTTGGCCACTTTGGGTCTTATTTAGTCACTTTTTCTCAAAGCTTTTTGTCTATCGTTTTCTTTTCTCATTCATCAATTTTTTCAACAATAAGCTCATCAAAGTATAGCAATTCATGTGCATCTAATGAGAATCATTATACTCCCTTAGGGTAAAGATAAAAATATTCAATTTAGGCTCAAGTAGGTGGGTATAATGAGTTTGCCAAAGAATGTTGAATTGAGTCTGTAATCTTTGCAGGTTAAATTTTTGTTGAGTTGCCAGATTTTAGCTATCTTCATATTCCTGAACTTATTTTGGTTGGAAGAGTTAGAATGCACTTTGCGGTTGCCAGAAAGAAAAATACAAAAGTGAAAGAACTGGGAAAACTTATAATGAGCGTTTGGGGCATTGCTTTTTACCAATTGATGCAAGTTCGTCAGGTTAGTGTTTTGTATTTCACCGGTATCCACGTTCACAATTCATGATTTGTAGCATTTCCTCCGCAAATATGTTCAAATTCTTGAGTATTCTTGGATGTGTTTTGCATACAGGCCCAGTATTTCCGCCAATTGCTTAAACCAGTCACGTAATCTAAGTTCGGCAACAGTGTTAAGACATTAAGATTAATTGCCTTTGTGAGGTACTAAGCCATAAATACGTACTCCAAGAGCTTTTACCTACTTGTAGCTTCAAGTTACTTTGACCTTGAAATTGTTTGTAATTCGTAATCATGCATAGTGATCAGCCATACTTCCATCTGGTTGGTCAAGTGGGCTATTACATGCAAAATACTCATAAGGCCCCTGCATTTGACAATAGAATCGCGCCCGTGGCCTCGAGTATTGAGCCTCTTAGGCCCTTCCACAGTGTTGATATCCAATCCTATGATGCCTGCCCTAGAAATTATCTTATCTTGGACCAAGCTAATACAAAAAGCCAGATTATGATCCATCCTGAAATACATTCCAAATTCTTAGATTGTGGACTTGCTGATAATGCATCAATCTTGCGAGACAAAGATGATAAGAAGGATACAAATTATGAGAGAAAAGTCTCATCTCTTCTGGAAGAAGATTCCAATGGTATTGATGCACTTTTGAGCATGGAAGATGTAGAAAACGAAGAATATGACGATGATGAGATGAGCACAGCACGAACAGATGCAATATATGAATGTAACTCTTCAGATTCATGCTCTAATTATGAGTCGCCTCCCAGAAAGAGTTCAGTTTTCAGGACATCATTGATTCACTGCAATTACGAAAAACGTGAGAGAATGAGGAAGATGGTGAAGGTATTAAAAAGAATGGTTCCCGGAGCCAAACGGACAAGTACTGTGACTGTTCTTGATGAGGCTGTTCGATACCTCAAGTCGCTTAAGGCACAAGTGCATAATCTGGAAACTGGGAATTTGAAAAGCCATTCTCGGATTTGATTTGTCTACCGAATCAGCTGCAAGAAACAATAATCGTCCCGGTCTTGTGGATGATAGTTTGTGTTGGGGTATGTCATTTCTTTACTGCTACCCCCCATGCTGAAAACAATTAGTTTCTTTATTTCAACTTGCCAGGATTTGCAACACATTGAAATTATTTTGTCTTGCATGCGTGCTTTGATATTAATCATTCTCAACTATTATCTTGACTTCTTGACCCGACTCTCTGTAACCGAAGGTGATCTCCTTTATAATATGATTCCTGAAAAAAAAATTTATCTTCCAACGACTGATAGACGAGGTGTTTGTAGTTTGTAGACTCTGACGTGGTAATTTTTGTAAACTAATTAGCAGAAAACAATGAACTATTAATCCGAAAAACCATTAGTGTAACGACAGATCCTGTTTCATTGAATAACTCAACAAGATTTTAATTAATTTGGCAAACTACAGAAAAATAACAGAAACGAAAATCATCAATCTCAGGTTATTGATCGCATAAAGATTCAGAATGTTCCATTGCAGCAGTTACTCTTAACAAGAACACTCAAATTTGCATTTCCCGTAGCCTGCAAAATCCATAAAAGTTCGGGGTAATTGTGCGTGTGTTTGTGTTTCTATCAATTTGTATAAATAGCCGTAGGATACTCACTAGGGTCAGTGACAACTGACAACAATGACTCCTGATTTCTTGAAATCACAATTCCAAGAATCCCTTCCCTGTTTCTGGTAGTAAAGATTCATGGCAAGTCAGCATGATTCAGAAGACTGTTAGGATTAAAACATGCGCCTCCCTCTAGGATCAAGCTACAGTTCACTACAGTGCAAGCAAAGTTTTTGTTCTCCATTAGTGTCTGCTCTGAGGTCGAGGGCCTTGGAATGCACCAGGTTCCCTGAAATGAATCTGCAGAAACATATTTCTCGATGTGCTAAGAAGAACTGATACACTGCCTTGCATTTTTTTAAATCTTTTTTGTGTTCTTACCTGTTCAGATGCACCCATTGCAGGCTTCAGGAGTTTCACCTGATTCACAAAAACTTATCAATACCCTGAATGGGAACCTTAAATTATTTTGACCATCAAACTTCCCGAATGAATCTCGAGAATAAAAATTAAAGATGTACCTCATATGAAGAGCGAGATGAGAAGAGAACCATGAATGGGAAGGGAAAGAAATGACTTGGTGATCACAGTAGGAGAATAAAGGAAGATTGTTGTTGGATGTTGGGAAAAGGTGACAAAAATTTATGGAGTCGAAAGGCCCAGAGATTTCGTCTAATTCTTAGTAGAAATACGCATGGAGATTATCATATAGGGTTATTTATTTGGCATTTCTTTTATTCAAGAGAGAGGACGCTCCTGAGTTAAAACTAGGGCTGCTTAATCGGCCGAGTGATTGACTCGCCCAAAAGCGGATCGGCTAGCCCGGTTCGAAACCAAAACCGGGCTAACCGGTTTTGAACCGGTAAGATACCAGGTCGGATCAGTTCTACCGTCCCTTGTATCTTACCCGTTCCTGACCAAACGGATCCGGTTCCGAAGCTAAACTTGAACCGGATCTGTTATTTTTAAAACAAATTAAATTTTTTTATTTTGATAAATATTTTCGAGTTTAGTTTAAAAACACAAAGGCCATTAGCTCAATTGGTTAGAGCTGCAGTATAAAAGGTGATAGCCGCGTGTTCGAATCCTCCAAGCAACATTTTTCTTGATTTTTTGAAAAAAAAATTCTAAAAAATCGGAACCGGTCCAACCTGAAACCGGTTGGGACCGGAATCGGATCCTTTTCGATACCTTACCGGATCGGACCATTTCTGGAATTACCGGGTCCGGAACCGATCGGTTCCGATTCGAATAAGACCGGATTGATTCGATAAGCAGCATACCTGTAAAAGGCATGCACGACACAAGTTGATAAACTAGTAAGTATATCACTAAAGCTAGACCTGACTACGGTTCAGAACCGCCGGTTATACGGTTCACAAAAGCTCGACCCTTAACCTTAACTTCATTGACGGTTCCGGTTACTGTTCATGAACCGCCGGTTACATTCGGTTTCGATTCCGATTACGGTTAACCAACGGTTAAGGTTACGGTTTGTCCCTTATTTTTTTTTTAAAAAATTTAAAATATTATTAAAATTTGAAATAAAGTGTAAAAAGTATTTTAATGTGTTTTCATCCTTGTATTAAACATAAAATAATGTGAAATAAATTAGCTCAGATAATCAGAATGTGTAAGATATATTTGTTTAGTTAATATATATAAATTATAACACTATATTTAGTTCAACAAGACTCTTATAGCTTAGTAGTTGTAGGACCCCAATCCCTTAACTCGCCATTAGTGTATTTATGACGTCGTATGAGTATAAAAAAAATTTCATTCTTTAAAGGAATCTCATTACATGCCTCACATCTACAATAAGACTTTTATAAAAATTTGGGCAGAATCTCCCCATAAATTGAGCTATCCGAAAATAAAACACATCACCAAAAATAATTCATAGCCAGGGAAAAACACGATACTAAAAGCAATCAAAACCATAAGTAAGTTCCCAGCCAAGGAAGTCACCATACTAAGAAGATATAAAAAGTGGACTTCAACACCAATATACAGTCCATATACACGACTCCAAGTGCTCACATATGAGCAACAAATAATGAATACCCATCTAGTTGCATAAATAATGTATACCATTTACCCAATCTCACTCTACATTTCAGGAAGCAATATTGTCCAACCAAGCTCGAGCTTGCTACGCCAAAATAACCTTGTAGTTGTAATACCTGTTTCAACAGAAACAGCCCCCACACAGGGTGAGCATACCAACATCACACTACCCATATCATAACAACGCATAAAGATAATGATATCACGATTTAAGAGTATCGAAAATCGATAAAATGTACTCATTGTGAAGTTCTGAATCTGTATAGCTTCCACACAATGTTCCTGTTTCAAGCTTACACGATTTCATAACATCAAGTTTAGTATCGTCACTGGAAATATGATACTCAACCACACAATGAATTCAATACAACAAGAATCTATTATTTATGCTCAATCATAAATAATTCCATGTCAATGCAGCTATCTATCTCACTGAACACTTTCTCATATTAGTCTTGCCAACGGCATCCATACCCAACTCCATATCTGGACCACGTACATTTACGAGTCCACCATACCACATATATCAAACTCAATTCACATAATACCCAACTCCAAAATCGGACAACGTACATTTACGTGTCCCCATACCACATATATCAAAATCATTTCACATATTGATATTTGTTCCCTTATATTCAGTCATCACAATTATTCACATATATGAATACTGGAATATGAAATAATTCATATTATACCTGTTCGTACGTCATCACGTACCTTAAAGCCGACAAGATGATAGGTTATCCCGAAACCCGAAGAATCATGTAAAATCTTGCACAAACCGGATAAAAATCGAGCCAAAATTCCTCTAGGGCGTGAAGGGGTTGGCGGCGACGTGAATGAGGGGGGGAGAGGAGTGGAGGTCGATGTTAGTTTTTGAAATGGGTTTAGTGTGCATGTTTTTACCTTTTATTATGAAACCCTAAGGCAACAAACCCACAAAATTATCATTTAACTCCTCAATTTATCATTCTTATTCAAATCTCACTAATTTAATGTGTAAACACCCCTCATTAAATTAAATCGTGATAGTTGTTCAATCCGTAATTTATTTATTCCAATTCTAGACTAAAATAACATTCTCAAGAATTTAAGGATCTCCTCGAATTTAATTAACACTATAAATTCAACCTGGAATCATTTATCCCAACTCCGGTCCAAAGTCCGATACCCAAGAATTAAGTCCCGACACATCATGTAAATATCATAATTTAATCCAATGAATGGATTATTAATAAATCTGGACATCACAGTAGTTGAAGCTAATTATTCAAGTTGGAGGTCTTGAGTTCAAATCCACACCTTAACATATATTTTAAATTTAAAAATGTAAATAAAAAATTAAAATAAATATTTGAACCGCCGATTAACCGACGATTAATGGGTTAGTAAAATTATGACTCTTCGAATAGTTGACTCGGTTAACCGACCCATTGACCACGGGCCGGTTCCAGTCCGGTTCAAGATGGTTTATGACCCTTGGTCGGGCATATCTAAAGCTTGTGTTATTCCAGCAAACTAATCAATTTGGTCATTGGGGTCTAGGTCGACAATAGTCTCTTATGTGACTCTTGTATATGGCGTGACCTATTATTTTGATCATCTTTATTATTTTGATCATAGACATATTACTTGGCAGACTATGTGACAGTAGTGCATATATGTCATTTGATGAATGGTTGTATATGTCGAGGGTAAACATCGGTGAGTTCCTACTGTCGTAAGAACAATATCATAATACTTGAATAAATGGTCCAAATTTGATTATGAAATATGAGGTTTACGTAAAAAAAAGACCCCACATATCCAAATTAAATTTGACATTTTTATATAAGATGACGGATAAGGTCATGCTAGTATCTCATTACCAGTTGGTTTGATGTTACACTTAAGAACATTGCTCTTAAGAATACATCAAACCATTGGATCAGAATATTCTCATCCAACATGAATATGAATTCGACACCCTTTCATTTCTTTGTTTGTATTTTATTTTCCTAATTCGTCGCGACGTGACTTTCTAGAACCGGTATCAGCAATAGGCGAAAATTCATATGAAATAAATATCTTCTAACTAAATGTAAGAATCCCAACAAATCACTAATTCTGTCTTTTTTTGTTAGCCTATCCATAATTCCCTCGTAATATACAAATGAGACTTCTATTATTCTGATTAATGTTAATCGAGAATAGAAAATACAATCCTTGAATCTTTGAAATTGTACAATTGGAAATTCCTTTTCAACGAGCATCTTGTATCAAGCTTGTTACATGAAATGCACCAAAACCAAAGCAAGCCACCCAGGATAGAAATAAATGAATTCCAAAGATCTTGGGCAAATTCAAAGAAAGTTTTTCTTTACGTTCATTACAAAATATTTTTAGATTCCAATAAATCCAATGTCAGATAGCTGCCAAAAAGGCATAAGCTACAAAATATAAATAGGTAACATACACAAATCACCTCGTTACCCAAATAACAAATGCAACAATCCACGCTTCTCACGCCACATATCTACAATATGATTGGTCAACAATATAATTATTAAATATATACATCTTCAACAACCACTGGACCATCACCCTTGTTGGAACCTCAACAAACTCTAGCAACCCCCTTTGAAGCTCCTAAAAGGTTCTGACATGCTCCGGTGACCTCTAACATACTCCGGCAAGCTCTACGGACTTCTAGTAATTATTTTTAATTGTAATTATATTAATAGTCACCTTTTAATTTAGATTTTAATTTATTTAAACCATTTCTACAGTTGGTCAACTTAAGGAAGGAAGCCACTTAAATTTGTTATAAAAAAATTTAAGTGCACAAGCTTATCTGAGAACCGATTTCAACAAACAATTCCCGAGTCAAACTTCTTACTTTGCATGATGGCGACGTTGAGACAAACTCAATGTATTTTGAGGTTAGAAATTTTTTACATAAAATAAAAGGTTTTATGGATTCTTTCTACTTATCTTCTACTAGTTTTTTTTGGCACCTCACAAAACGAGGTGCCAGTTACAAGGATGCTGGTCAATTTTTTTCTAATTTGATCAAAACATCAAATAACTAACCTTAACAAATATTTAAAAACAAACGACAATGCTACTGTAATTGAATGTAAAAAAAAATCAACTGCCTGGATATCTTTTCCTAGTCGGATAAGGTCAAACCCGATCATGAACAAATTGTTTTTAACCAACCGAGTCGGTTCAGGTCAAATCCGTGCATCAACAACCAATATAAGTAAAAAAAATTCTAGTCGGTTCAGGTCAAACCCGCGTATCAACAAAAAAAATTATTTTTAACCAAGTCGGTTCAGGCCAATCTATGCATCAACAACCGATATAAGTAAAAAAATCCTAGACGGTTCAGGTCAAACCCACGAATCAACAAAAAAAATTTATTTAACAAAAAAAAATACTATTCATGACTATTCATGAAAAATAGTAATAAACAGTGAGATCTTAGCCTCTTAATATATAGGTAAAATTTGTTTCGTCATGCATGATGATGATAATGTGTGGCGTCAACATAAAAATTTAAATTTTTGTCATATTTGAATTATGTAGTCAAATACTGTCCATTCCGACACTTGATACTTGCTGTGTCACCTTCCTCTTTGGAAAAATGGCTCACATTTTAGACTTGATAAAGCCTTAAAAATCATCTTCCCAATTATTAAAAAACAAAACTGTCCATACCATATGCCATGACAAACTTTATAAATAAATATATAATTTGCACATAAATTTTCAAACCATACTCAACTGATTAATAAATCAGACGATAATAGCAGATGAGATTGTTACTACATGTATGTAAATTTAACATGATGATAATAATATATTAAGTACAAAAAAGTGATTCTTAGGTTTTGCGAAATAATTATAAAAACTAAAAATAAAAATAAAGAAACCTCGGAACGGGTTAGACCTAGAATATCTCATCGGGGCTCCTGTTTCGGGAAGACTGAGGGAAATATATCTTGAAGCGTACCATAATCAGAAATCTGGAACTGTTGATTGTCACGTGGGTTTAAACTTTGCTGATGATACACATTGCTGTCGCCGCCGACGCCATAGCCGTAGATATTGTAAGGCATTTGATGAACAAACATTTCTTGAGGAAAGTTGCTTGGTGGACCTTCCATTGTCAACGACGGAGTTAGCATGGAGGGAGAGAATGTTCCTGCCACATTTCCCCGGAGACTTGTCGGAAGATGGTGATTGTGTTGGCCTTCGTACGTTGTGATGACGACCGAAGGGTCTTGGTAAGATCTTTCAACGCGTTTCTTGACTGGGCATTTCTGAGTTGTGCATCTGTAATAGCTTCTGCAAGGGGGTTTTTCGCAAGTTTTTTTTATTGGGTAGTGCAGAATCGTGAAACAAGGGAAGACATTTTTATGTTCACAAGTTCTTAAAAGTAACATTTATATGATATCTATTGACACAGTTGCATGAAATCTTGAACCTTTTTTTTTTCTTTCATCAACTACTACAACTATCTCAGACGGGGACGGAGACTCAAACATACATGAGACCTCCGGATAATAATCGAGACCGATGCTGGATTGTCCATCGACCATGAAATCTTGATTTCAATTCACATTAGGTGGTTATTTTCAAAGGGCTTCTTGTTCTTAAAAATAATAATATTTTCAAAGGGATTCTTATTCTTAAAATATAAATTTTGGTATTCCAATATATATCGACGACTGAAGTATTAAGTATCTTCGAGTTCTTTCATTGTGGAAATAATTGTAAAGCATGCAACTCGTTTAAGGTGATGGTGAGCATAAATATTAGCATGTAATTTATGCTAGAATCTCAATTAACTTCCAAGAAATTAACATAATTAGGACAAGAAATAAGTTAATCAAACCTTGGATAGCGGCTATTCTTGACTGCCTTTTGTCCATATTTTCTCCATCTGTATCCATTTTCCAAATGATCAACTTCACTCTTGGTCATGAAAGCAAATCTGGGCTCCCTTTGCTTCTTCTCTCCTTTCTTCTTCCCTTTAGAGCCCCTTCATCCATCAATTTACAACAATTATTAACTTTAATTTCCACAAAAAGTTAATAACATAAATAAATAAATAAACATCTCACTCTTACTTAGAGCTGCTGTCTTCTCCATCTTCAGGATTCTCGTTTTTACTATCTAATTTCTTGTTCTTGCTCGAATCTTCCTCACCTGCTGCTGCCTCATTCGAAGAAGAGGAAATGGAGGAGTTGGGCGTAGTAGGGTTTTCACCACCGCAGGGACCGTCCACCACCTGTTTCTGCTCCTCCTTCACGGCGTAAAACACCTCAGTAGACGTTGACCCAAATGAACCCGAAACATTCTGATCAAAGCTTCCATGAAAAAACTCAGTGAAACTCTGGTAATTATTGGACTGATCAATCATTTGTAGATTCTGAACAGGTGGGTTCTGCATATAAGCGGAAGAGCTAAATCCGGTGCTGTTGTGGCCATTATCAATATGTTGAAAGGGGTGATTATAGTAAAAATCACCGAAATTTTGAGACATGGAGATTTAAGAAAGAAGAATGAAGTAGATTTACTGAAGGAGGAGATTGGGAGGGTTTGACAATTTGGCTACATTTTGGTTTGTGATGTCTTTATATTTATGCTTTGAAGAGAAGAATATTTTGATTGAGGTCAGTAGCCTATTATTTTTGAGATATAATTATTAAATTATGTTAATATGAATTTGTTATTTGCTATCAATGATGTATATCAAATCATATATTGATATATTCTCATCCAACATTGAGAATATGTCCCATATTGGATGATGGATATACCCCATATGGTAGCCAAGAAAATTTCGTTAATATAGGTCCCATTTACTAAAGCTTTGTTTGTTTGACAATATTAAATGTATATAAGCTAGCCACTCCCTGTATTTATAAATAGATAAACTTATATTTAATTACGAAAACAGATAATAATTTTTAATAATTATGAAGATTTAACATCTTTTTTATTTTTAAGTTCTAGGATATTTTTGGGCTTGAATTTGAGAGAATGATTTAATAGAATTAAAAGAAATTGATGATTTGAATTTTTTTTAACAATCACATAACCCAAATGTACTCTTATATAATTGATTCTCAAAATCTTGAGTTGGGTACATGATTATAAATTATAATGTGTTTTTCTTCGATACAATGGGTGCACCCATACCAACATACATATATATGTATTGGTATTAGTGTTGGTGCACGCCTGATACATAGAAGAAAAACCCAATTATAGTATATTTACATATTTCATCACCCAAGTTGTTAGAAATTTAAAATAGACATCGTATACTTTGATTTTGTGCGACGATCAATGAAAAATATACAAGAGAAAAATGGGCTTGTGCCCGGGGCACAACGAAGTTGGCAAATGGATGGGTATCAAAGGCATATTTTCTACACCAGCGTGGGTTTGAATCCTGGAGAATGCACTTTTCATTCTTCTAAGTTAAAATCTTGGTGGAAGTCAGCAGTTAAGGATTCAAACCCTAGTCAATTTTGATATATCTCAAAGTTAACCTGATAATAGTATTGAGGGATCGTGGTTGCTATCTTCAGATATAATCAAAGGATAAACCTGGAAACTGGGTTATAAAAACAATGGGCTTGTGGTAATATAATATTCTGACCTATCAGTACAATTGACCTTCATCTCCAGACTAATCTTTAAGCAAGAGATACCATTATTCCATTAGTGAGACTACTAGGTACTAGTAAACCACGTTGGCTTACATCCAAAATGGATTAAACAAAAACTTAAAAAAATACTCATAACCAAGTTTAAAAGGAGCAAATTCAGTGCACAAAACTTATGTAATGCGCAAAATCCAAAGGATTTGGGCTCATTAAACCTAATATATGCAGTCTTTCCCTTGTCGATTAATATAATAATAATATATAAAAACATTATACTAATAATAGTAAAAGTCAAAATAAAGACTGTAGTGAGTCAGCAGTTCTTTGAAGTAGTCTCTTTGCCAAATTTCAATGTTTCAAAAAACTGGGTAACCTCTGATAAGGATGTGGCTGGCACGTATCCCCACCGGTGCACCGCCATTTGACCGTTGGCCGTAGCCGACACATGGTTTGCACGTGGGAGATGCTCTTTGGTTCCCCTGAGTTTGGTATCTCTTTGCCCCCCTTGTCCCTTTAACACATATCAATTATTCATTCTTCCTTTTCATATCTATAATCTGCAACCCGACTCAATACATGTGAGAAAAAAAATGGTTTCATAAAGGAGGGAAATAATAATAATTCCCGTGAATTAAAGTAAAGCTAGTAATTCTCAAAATTAAAATAAAACAACAAATTACCAAAGATTGGCAATAAGTATACCTATTATTTTAATTTACCCGCTCTTGAACTGTTGTATGATTTAGAGTGTGTTTGCAATTGCTTATTCAAAGCACTTCTATGTTGCTTTTGCTTAAAGTTGGAAAAAGTTGATTTTAAGCAAAAGCATTGAGTGTTTGTTATTTAAATAAAAAAGCAGCTTAATAAACTTAAATTAATTACGAAATTACCACAAAACAACTTAAAATAGTCAAAAGCATGTCATGGCCTGCTTCTCTGCTTTTTTCTGCTTATTTTTAGAGAAGCAATAGCAGAAGCAAACAAATAAAACACCCAAAAGCTGTTTTTTTTATCTGAAAAGCAGATAAGCAGTTTCCATAAGCAATTACAAACACCTATTTATAAGATTTGATAAAACGAAAAGCTTTCGATCCTACAACAGTTCATAATTTATGTGAATTCGTGACTAGGGGGATTATGGATCTTGTTCGAGTTTTATTGCGTAACGAATAACTAGCAACTGATTACATATGTTACATATATGCATTATATTTGTTAATTTCAAATATTAGAAATCAATTCGAAGGATGTATTCTAATTCTAATCTTGATTGGGTGAAATTTGAAGAATTCTTATTTACCAAGATGACCAAGTATAAAATAACAATCAATGCAGGATTAAAAGGTGGCAGATAATATTTTGTTAGCATGAGATTATTGACCTTAGTTGCGTCGATATGCAAAAAGGCCGTGAATGGCATTTGGTATTTTATTGGAAGTCCCAATCAATGCAGAATTAAAAGGTAGGCAGATAATATTTTGTTAGCCATTTAATTAATTATATACTTCAAAATGGATCTTTCAGACATTGACATATACAGTACTAATTTCATACGCAACTTCTCCAATCTCTCATATTCTATATATTTTTTCTTAATTTAAATAACAGTTCAATATTTATTTTATGATAAAATACATTCATCATTAAATTTCAAATAATTAGATATCTGGTTTATGTTAAAATATGATAACCATTGGACCACAAAGACTAAAGTTTATTGTTGAAAAATGTGATTAAGTCAGCTGAGGACTGATTCAATGGTCTTCAGTTCCCAGCAAAAAATAAATAAATAATAGTACAGTACTATTACTAAATTTGATTATATCATATAGAGATATATGAACCATTGATGAATAACTTATATGAAATATTCCACATCCATAGTGATGATTCCCGTAAATACAATATCATCAAACTAACATGTTGGAATATAAAATATTCCACATTCATAGTGATGATTCCCGTAAATATAACATCATCAAACTAACATGTTCATATGTTTTGACTTTGTTTTGTTTGGAAAATATAGGCAAACGAAGAACTGTAATTATTAGTCTTAAAGTTGGATCAATGTGAAAACTTTACAACAATGAAATCAAATGTATTTGGTTGGTCTAGATGGAATCATATTGTTTTGATAAATTTCAAATCCCTGGATTCGTAATTCTTGAATTTCAATTTTAAGTTAATTTTAGATCAAAACAAAGTATTTTACATCTGAACTTTGACAATATTTCCCCCACAATCAACAACATATAATACACTTAAATGGTCAAATCTCCAATTAATTAAAAGTTTGATTAAATTAAAATTAAGCGCATGCTACAAGAATGTGTTCACATCCCGTTGTATGAAAAACAACTTCTTTGAGACTTTGGCCTTAGCCGGATGGTTGTTGTGATTAATTATTAATTATTAGGTTTAATGAATAAAAACCCAATAATTTGGTATAATTTTGTTAATGAGAATAAAATTAAAGTAAGTTAACTATGAATAGTCAATTAGGCTAAAGAAATCCCACATTGAGAAATTGAGACACTTATGGTTTGTTTATAATGAGATACAAATCAATTAATTATCTTTTCATCAACCCCACTAAACATTACATTTAATTATCTGTGACCTTTGGAGAGGTCTGCTGCTCAGCATATAAGCTGCACCAGCTCTATGCTTTCTTCATTCCGAAAATATGCATACATACATATAACATTCTGCTTTGAAAGTATTGCACACTGTTAGTGTTCAATGTAGTCTACTCAGAGTTTTGCTTCAATCCGAACAGATTATGAGTTGTACTTGGAACTCACTTGTCCAGGAGACCAGAAACTAAGGCGGACAAATTTGAGTTTACGGGCATACGGCTTGCTGTGGCCTCGTTCAGAATTGTTTCCAAATTCTTGTTGATTAAGTCTTCAGTTTATAACTACTGTTGTAAGTCTAATGCTTTTGTAGTTTGATTGTTTGATGTTTGTTTACAGTATAATTTCTCTTCTTTTTACAATTATTTAAACTGATTCAATCTTTCGATTTAAATAAATTATACCAACAAAAATCTTGTGTCCTCTTTAGGATGACTCGAGTTTTAGTCTATGCAGTAGTCCAAAAATCTTGTAAAAAATCATCATCTCCCAATATGAAAAAGAGAAAACTCTTTGTGTTGTGTATTTATATTACTTAATTTTTCTCGAGAATTATTTTATTCTATGTAAAATAGGACTGACAATTAACAATATGAACCAAAGTCAAAGTCCCCATCATTATATTCCATCTACTCCACTTGGAATGTATTGAATAAGTCAACATTTTTTAAAAGCATTTTAAAAGCCAAAACTGCTTCTGAATTTACGGCTCATGCCAACTCTAATTGAAGCATTTAGATCAATTATTTCCGCAATTTGTCTTTCTTTCTTTGGTCTTGAAGATGGGATAAACTTCAAAATGTGAGCTTTTTTAATGTTTTTTTTGTTTAATTTTCCCCCACACGAGTTCGAATATTGCTGAACAGTTAATATATAGTATATTTTGACTTTAAAATAACGACGATTAACTTTTACTTTTTTTTTTCATCCATTTAAATAGATATTCTTAGCTCCCGAGACATGCAATACCAATCTTTTCTTTGAGAGGGAGCGGATTCCCTTTGAGGCATCATCAGATTAATATGAAATATTTCGTATCAATTTAAATTCAACCGTAGAAGCTACCACATGACACTGTTGGTAGAGGCAAATTTAGGGATCAAAATATAATTTTCGAGGATAAACTGTAATTTTGGAGGCCCAAATTACAAAAAAAAAAGTTAGTTTTGGTGTAATGATTTTTTTTTAAGGAGACAACTACCTCTTATTCTCATCTTGTGTATTCGCCCCTTACTTCCGGTAGGATAATATCAAATTTTCTCACTAAGTGATACTAGGTAATTAATAGTATTTTTTTTTTTTTGAAAACGATGATCCTTGAATAATAATTGCAAAAACTTTGAACAAGACTTCACTTGGTCCAAACCAATTTGATAATGTCATGTCAAGTATTATTAATTTTCTAGATAAGATTTAATAATATGGTATGAGCCATACGAATTCACTAAGAGAAGAGGATTGAAGGACTAAAACCTAAATTATTTTCATTCACAGCAGACTCTGAGTTCAAATATCAAGACCATGGTGAATTGTGCACACTCCCACCTTATTTTAAAATTACAAAATCCATCTGTTTTTAAATTTGTTGTTAAAATTTCAAAATTATGATATACGTGATCTTTTATGAGCTTATATATAGAAATTCCCCCAAATTAAATTCTTGAAAATCAAAATATCATTTTGAAATATGAAAAAAAATAAATATATTCGTTCTTTTGACGTTTTAGTTTCAATACTAAAATCAAGTAAAAAAGAAACATAATATGAACAATAGAAAAAGCATATTCAATAATATTATATTGATCTTGACGCATATGTGCCTTTATCGCTCTCCTCAATAATATTCTTAGATCATTTGTCCTTTCTGCTTTTAGACCTTAGAAAACAAGAACTCTTGTTTGTTAGCTTAAACATAGGCTTTTGAAGGAAGGAAGGGACTAGGAGGGAAATAGATTTTTTCTTCTTTCATTTTCTTATAGCTAGCACTAAGTTATTTACGGGGTTGTGCAAGCCGAAGGGGGTTGTGCAAGGCCTCTGATTGGACTATTGGTGATGTTTTAGTGCAAGAAGGTCGTCCGGTGGCCTTCGAGCTGGATGTATGCAGCATTCCCTTGCAATGTAAGAGTTTGTTTTCGCAAAATTTTTGAAATATGAACATAGAAAAAGCATATTCACTGTAACAAATTGCGATGGGGATTTTACCTAAAATTTATTTAGACTTTACTACAAGACTACTGAGTATCAGTACTCAGTGTGTTATTATTCTAACAAATACAAATCTATCTTTCCTCTTTGGTCACATTTTTAGCATATACTTGTCAAAGTTCCGCTCGAATTTTGGCCTTCAACAGCTTTCCACACCAGACGAGCTCATGTATCCTAAATACCCAATTCTTCAAACTTCAGGAACGCCGAGAAACTCATTTCATCTGTTGAACCATGATTATTACAAACCAAAGCAGAAGTAATATGTTAATCTCAGTTTGGAGAATTCTGGAGAAGAACCTCCATTTTGTAGCCAAAAAAACAACAGATAAGATCATAGCTTCCAAGAATATGTGGATGAACCGCATTTTTCGATCAGTGGTGGCTTTCCATAAGATCGCCTAGAGTGATCTTACCACAGTTTCCTGTATCCAAACATTCAAACTGTTTGCATATCTGCAAGATGTCTTTTTCCGAGACCTTGCACATTTCTTTAAGCTTGTATATTACGTACTCCGATTTACTGCACATGACACAAGAAGGAACGGACGATTCTTTTTTTAAAAAAACGAGCACCGTTTCAGGAAAGAGTAAGATGAACGTGACAGTCCAAACAAAAATATTGAATTCCGTGATTAGATTTCATCATTTGAGGAGTTATACGCAAAGAGAAGTGTGTAAAGTGCTAAATAAATGCACCGAACTTTTCACTCGAACCATAGAATTTTGCATCCATCAGAAGAGTTTGATGGGAACACCGTGGTGCAAGTGTTACCAGTACACAGGTAACAATGGACCAGAAAAGTGAGAATTGATCAGTACTAAAGAGGAAACACTCATTCATTGAGAGATACACTCGAATCATCTCAAATTCTCACAATCATATAAATAAGGGAATTTGTTTGGATATAAAGTCATTTTCAACAAGCACCGAACATGAAAAGATCCCATTTGTAGCTTTAAAGTGAAAGTGTGAAGAACCAAAGCACAGTACACGGGTACGTTCATGTAAAAATGAGGTATGGTTGGTTCTCTGACCTATATATAAAGGGACACACATAAGTTCGGCAACTATAGTTCTTGATAGTTTGGAGGTTCAAAATGGATACACCAGCAGCTAAACTAGCACCTAGTAATCTATCACGATCTAAAACTGTCAACACACACATCGCACCATGTACAATTTATATTATCTACATTATAAACAGATTTTAAGAACCTACCTCACAAAACCATTGTTATCGATATCAGCAGCAAGAAATTGAGCTACCGTCATATCTTGGCCAAGCACCCACTTTGCCATCATTCTCTGCCGCTTATTGACTCTGGCCTCAGCCAAGTAAAGAAAGGCTCTAGCAACCGCAAGCGTAGACACTAGCAGCCAAATTGATGCAAATATCCGACCCGTCAAAGAATTGAACGCCCTGTCGCCATATCCAACTGTTGTGACAGACATAACCGACAAATAGAACGAATCCAACAAATTCAGCTTCTCAACGAAATGCATAACAGCAACCCCAATTCCAACACAAAGAACCACAACCCCTAAAGCCAATGCCACTTTCATCCGAATTCTCATCCTCCCCTTTTTCACATCAATAATATAAGATCTAGGATTATGAGATCCCCTACCCTTAATAGTCCTTAAAAGATAATTCTCTTGTAAATCAAGTACATAACTAACCATCCCAGATAACAAAATATCAATAAACCCAAATCCCACAAGTACAAATGCAATTGAAAACAACTTAGTTAAAGTACTATCGGGGGTTATGTCACCATACCCAATGGTACACATAGTCACAATGCAGAAGTACAAAGCATCAACCACAGGATGCGTCTCAACCGCCCTGAAATTATCCTTGTTGAAAGAGTAGATAACCACACCAAGACCCAAATACACGATCAAAAGCAGAAAACCCTGTCTCACAAGTGACGATTTACCAAACTGTGGCTCCTTTGTGCATGAAGAATGGTAAATTTCATTGATGGTAGCCATGGCAGGCGCAGTCTTGGACCTGTGAAGATTGCTTTTAGAAGCTGAACAGTTGGGATCAAGCAACCAAGATTTTTGGTTTTCTGGATCAAGATTGGATCTTTCACCCTCAAGACCGGTATCAGAAGGTTTTGGGGATGTGAGGCTTAAAGTCAAGGCCTCGAGTATACTTGAAGAGGAAGTCTCCTTCAGAAGGGATGAAGAAGATGAAGGGGAACCGAAGATGAGCATGTCTTTGAGTTCTTTAGACGAAGGGGTGAGGGGGGTTTATTTATCGAAATATTATAAAAAATAAAAAAAAATTCACAAATACCGTAACTAAAAAAGATTTTACAGAAATACAGTAACTCGCCACTTGAAGTGGCGGGTTCAACTTCAAAAAAGTTGAACCCGCCACTTCAAGTGGCGAGTTCATAATTTTTTTTTAAAAAAGTTGAACCCGTCTCTTCGAGAGACGGGTTCACTTTAATAAAATGAACTCGTCTCTCGAAGAGACGAGTTCAGCTTTAATAAAGTGAACCCGTCTCTTCGAGAGACGGGTTCCCCTCTATATAATGCTGCCGCCCCCTCTGAATCTCATACCACTACCCTTCTCCGAAAATTAATATCGGCGGCCCTTCCCACCCCCACCAAGCAGCAATACATCTTCGACGATAAGGTGATGCGATTTATTTTAATCATTAAATTTTTTTATTGTTATATATTTTAGGTTTATAATTTGTTAATGTTGTTAATATTTTAATAATTTTTGTTATAATTTAAGGATTTTTATAATTTTATAATTTATATTATATAATAGATTTATGTATTTTTAGATTGTTAAAATTATATAATGTGTTACATTTAGATTTATAAATTAGGCTTTTTTTGTTATAATACTCAAATTTCACTCCGGATTCTTTTCCTAAATATGCTTATTTTTTATATATTATTATAACTATTATAATTATAATAATAATTATTATTATTATTATGCTATTCTTTTCCATTATAATAATTACATTTAATATTATTATTATAATAATAAACAATATAGTAATACACAATATGCATTTTATACATATATATATATATAAACGTGTATATATATATATATAAACGTGTATACATATATATATATAATTATATATATTATGTTATATTATAAAAATGAAAAAAGGTTTAAAAAAAACAAAGTGGATTTAATTATTTCATAAATGTTTATTTTTTTAATAATTACTTTTATAATAACACTAATTTTTTATGTATTTTTTGAACAGATTGCTAAGTAATTTTATTTATTACATTCAACACTATGGATATACGGATGCATTATGGACCACGTGATGATAGCTTGTTGACGATGCAGTCAAAGCATAGATCTGAGAACGTGTTTAATGGTGAACTCGATGTGATTTTACGAGGTAGACGCACAGATGGTCCTTTTTGGGCTATATTTAAGGATCAAGATGCCCCGTATAATCGGCCACACCCGAGAGTACTGAGACTATTATATTATATGGGTTTTTACGGAGTATACCGGTGTGGTCAGTTTCGTCCTGACTTTCATCTCATCACTGCACTGGTAGAGAGATGGCGCCCTGAGACACACACTTTTCACCTTCGAGTAGGTGAGGCGACAATTACATTACAAGATGTCGCTGTGATATGGGGGATTCCAATTAGTGGTCGTCCTGTTATAGACCAGGATACAGAGATGTCTGTAGAGGAGTGGCATACTTATGTCCATGAATTCTTGGGTTACATTGCTAGAGATGGTGAGATTGACGGGGCATGTATGAGGACTTCGGGATTGGGACAGCACATGAAAGCACACCCGATCAAAGATGATAGTGACGAGTACCAAGTTGAGCAGTATGCTCGTGCATGTGTCTTCCTTCTTTTTGGGGGTGCGATGTGTCCGAATAGTTCAGGAAACACTATCCCACTTATATATCTGACCCTACTAGAGAATATTTATGATGTCAGAGGATATAGTTGGGGTAGTGCTGTCTTGGCGTTCTTGTATCGAGAGCTCTGCACGTCAGCTGACAAAACAAAGTCCACCATCGGTGGTCCATTGCAGCTACTACAGGTAGAATATATGTCTATGTCTTTACATCCTTATGCTTTACAAATTTAATTTTCTACTAAAACATATTATTCAAATACTGCAGATTTGGGCATGGTCTCGAATTACACCACTTAGACCACATGTACATAAAATCATTGTAGACATGGATGAGTGGTGTTACGATAACTTCGAATTGATACTTCCTAGTCCTCCATACGGTGCACGGTAAAATATTACATTTGATTTGGGTTATTTGCATGCATATCCTAATATATTAAACTACATTACAAAATTGGCAGATGGAATGCCAGAATGAGTTATATCCAGACGGCTCGCTATTCAGTTAGAATATTCCGTGAGATACTTGATCTCATGATGCCGCACCAGTTTATATGGCAGCCATATGACACTACAGCACCGTATTACGTGGACTTACCGGAGGACTGTGCACCTTATTTATGGACGGCCATATGTCCACTTATATTCTATGCATTTGTTGAGTGGCACTATCCGGATAGGGTGTTACGACAGTTTGGGATGATACAGCATATACCTGCAACTCCAGGAGGTCAACATTTACATCTCCATAAGTATGATCGTCGAGGACGATCTGGATGTGATTGGTCGTATTTTCATCGTTCATATATAATTATGTGGGAAACTCGGAGTTCGGGTGATGCTAGTGGACCACATATCACTTCTGCTATCACGACCGGAGATGGATATATGGAGTGGTATGATAGAATTACACGCCGGTTGATATCGCCTTTCGACAGTCTTCAAAGTACGGGATATCAACCTGGGGACGCATCTGTTATGACTTTTGTGGTACATAATTGATATGATTATTATTTATTATTCACTATAATTGTAACACATGAATTATGCTAAACTAATGATTATTATATATATTTCAGGCTGATCAGTTGGCATCTATGAGCATAAGTGCTCGATCTAGGCCTCGTGATGACTTAACAGCTTGTAATTCATTACTAGATCGATATACTTATGTTGGTGATAATGCCATGAACATTCTCAATAACAGACAATTTCAGAATGTTCAGAATCCTCAGCCAGTATATCCTGTCCAGCCAGTCCCACAGTCTCAGATGGCCAGTGGACCAATTGATGATACTGCTACTGGTGTTAACGTACCTATTACTTCGAGATTCACCGAGTGGGCGAGTAGTTCACACCATACTAGAGGAGGATTTGACATTGGCGAGCCTTCTACATCTCGTTATGCTGTAAGTGCGGAGCAAGGTTATCGACCATTCATGACATCAGATGATTTTACACCGTTTACTCCATATGATCATGACATGTTTATGGCCTCTTACTCCGGACCCGCGGAGCATCAATTACCAGCTCCCGCGCCACCACGTCCACATATATCTCCTATTCCATATGATGATACGTGGTCAGCATATAGAGATGTACCACAGTCCACTCCATCATCAAGTGCGAATGAAGAAATTGCTGAGCCTATCCCTAGGCCTATAGCTCGGATGGTTAGAGGACGCAGAACAACAAATCCGACTACATGTGGCACTGGAGGGCGTTTAGGACAGCGTCCATATAGATAGATTGATTGATTTGATGTTATTTGTTGAATCTTTATATAAGAAAATTAGCATATAATTGTATCAATGATGTAATATTGTTGTGTTATTATCATAATTTGTACAATTTAAATCAATCTTCATTTATGATGTAATTTTTGAGCAGGTTACTTATAATAAGAAAAACATGCATAATCAAAATTATAATTTTTCTTATTTAAATTTAAATTTGATTTCAAATTTGACAAAATCGATTTCTCGAATATTCCCAAGTTTGATGTTTGGTTTTGCTTCGTATTTAGGAAAATAGTAAAAAATAATGTCATAAATTATAAAATCTAGATAACTTATCAGAACATAATTAAAAAGTACCATTCAAGTTATAATAATCTTTCAGGAGCAATTTATTTCTAAATATTTTTTTTAGGGTAGTGGAGAGGATTCGAACTCGAGATGTCTTATATTGAGAATATATGATAATCACTATGTCAATGTCTTGTTTGATTATATATATATATATAATGTAGTAAATATTAAATTTAAATGCTGATTTTAATTTTAATGTAAATTTTTGAACAGTTACTAGCAATTTTATATCTCCTATTCTTACGATGATTCGATGTCGTCAGCATATAGAAATATACCACAATCCATTGTTTTATTTTTAAATTATTCAAATATTAAAAAAAAAAAATTTATAAAACGAAATTTAAAAAAAAAATAAATAACCATTGAACCCGCCACTTGAAGTGGCGGGTTCAACTTTTTTAAAAAAAAATTATGAACCCGCCACTTCAAGTGGCGA
Organism: Haberlea rhodopensis; assembly: GCA_907163345.1. Taxonomy (NCBI): domain Eukaryota; kingdom Viridiplantae; phylum Streptophyta; class Magnoliopsida; order Lamiales; family Gesneriaceae; genus Haberlea; species Haberlea rhodopensis. Next base: position 23,275,645 of record CAJQUN010000005.1, on the reverse strand, counting down.
GTTACTGTATTTCTGTAAATTCTTTTTTAGTTACGGTATTTGTGAAATTTTTTTTATTTTTTATATTATTTCGATAAATAAACCGGGTGAGGGGCGTGGGCGGAACTGTAATTTCAGCGTTTTCCGGTACAGGGCAAAGTGGTGGCGGCGGTGATCGTTGGGGCTTTCTGGGGCTGATATAAGGGAGGAGAGGTTCTTTTTCCATTTGGGTTGTGGGGGAAATAGGCGTTTGAGTTAGATGGATCGCTGCTATGTTCCAAGATTCGCGGCGGTGACCACGGCGGAGGCGGTGGGGATGCAATCGCTGGTGACGATAATAGGGGACCAAATACAAACGGTTCGATTCGACGTGATGAATCTGTAATTGTTGGATAACCTGTATTTTAGCTCTTAGGTAATCATTGTTCGTAAAGTTTTTAGGGTAAATTAATTAAACTTCCAATTTTCTTCTGACACCAATTTGACTTCCCATTTTCTAATTGTGTGCAGTGCACGTAGCGAACAATCAGCATGATATACGTGGTTTTCTTGACCATATACGAGTGCTGTTAGACAAGGAATTGCAAACGATCGAGTTAAAGAAATGTTTGAAAGTTGTAATTACAAAATCCTCATCCTCTTATTTTACCTCTTCTGTAATTTATTACTAGGTCCATGTTTTGTTCGGGAAATTTCAGAAATGGTTTCTTAGAAGAACAATTCCATGGAAGCCATTTGAGCTTCGGCCTGGCCTTGTTGTGTCTTCCGGAAGAGAGGGTATAGCAATTCACAATCATTACAATCTTATAAATGGACAATGATGATCAATTTACCTCTGTTACTACACAGATAGGAAGCCTCCTTACAAAGCGCATATAAACTGAAAAACCTCTGTTACCACCTTTATTACTTCCATCTTCTGCTCTCTCCAATGTTGAAAAAAACAATTCTCAAAAGTCAAATTTGACCTCTTCAAACAGATAACTCAAATAACATCCAAGTCAAGTACTAAAGTGATCCGCCTGGTACTGTGATTGTCCTTTGTCTCAGGCAAATAACTTAAAGACAGTACTTCTTAGCTAACCCAATGGACCAGATTTAATATCAATAGATTGAGTCCACGTTAAAAAGTAGGACATTGATTATTATGACCATTAATCAAGCACTTGAGATATTACCCATTGTAGCAAAAAATTATTCCATACAGACGTATCTGGCTGGCCTGACATATTTCTGATATGCATCTTTGGATCAAAACACTTAAAATCTGGGTAATTGCATGGATTTATGGCAGCCTCCAGATGGCAAGGTCTTAATTGATGGATTGCATTGCATTGCATCAGTTTTGATTTTTCTTTATCTGTGATGGCTTCTCATAATGTTCTGTCTCTGCTATTATGGTCTTGTCCAATCCCAATGAGGTAGTGTTTTGTGGGGTATAATGAGAATATTCCCATGTATGCTGGCACTAATACATGGGGTAGCTAAGAACATTTTCGAAGAAAGTATCTTCTAATAATGATAAATATCGTATATTCTTAAGCCACATCAGAAAGTAGCCCAAACTCTTACATAAACAATTAAGCCAAGGACATAGTGTCTGTTTATCTGAATTGCTTTCAATATATGGTCCAGGAAAAACAATCTCATAGATATGCAAGTCTGAAGCATTGCATGCTTGAGATTCACAGTGATTTCTGCTGCTAACACTCCGCAGAGCAATGAGAGGAGTAAGATATGATAAACTTTATTGTGTGCAAATATCCAATAAAACGTCAAAATCAGAAAATAGCCAATTTCCTAAAAAATATCATTTAGCAGATTAATTTTAATAGAAGTTACAATATTTCAGAAAAAACATATCATTATATGCACAAGACACTCCCCACTTCGTCAAGTATGAATACAAAAACAGTAGTACATACCTTCACCTGTGCGGAAATCTAGAGACTCTAAGATGGAAGAAAAAGTCGTCTCCACATTTGATGTGCAGGTGGATGGTTTCGTATCATGCACAAATTTCATACAACACAAGTAAGCACACGCTTGGGTACTTCTGTTTTTGGGTAAGAAATGTTTTCGGTTTTTCTCTCTCAATGTGTATCTTAGAAATGTAGTAACAAAATAACAATGGCTTCAAAATTTATGTCGATGCGAGATTTGTAATCTTCGTGCTTAAGACAATATTGTCCCGCCTTGGTGCTAACGATTTGCTATGTCAATTTGTCTCCCAAGATACGACGACTATGACTTGTGATAGGAGTACTCCAAATCACAAGTCCTCAAACCACAAAGGTTTAAAGCACTCAATAAGAAGAAATTTGATGAACAAACAAAATGTTCTCAATTTTCACTTATTATTTGATTTAGATTTCGAAATCTTGTGCATTAAAACAAGTGGGGAACATATTATTTATAGTAAACCAAACATAGGTGTCCAAAAGACACCATTTAGATGCACCATATCAGGGAAAAAACGCATCCAACATGAATGAACACACCATTTATGTCAACAGACACATGGCTCGATCGATCGGCGCTTGGTGCTCGATCGATCGAGCCCCTTATTCCGACAGACAGAATTTTTCTATCGTTCTCGATCGATTGAGACCTTGGGCTCGATCGATCGAGCGCCTATTTTTTTTCTTTCTTTAATTTACTTCAAAATTCCAACAATCCCCCACATGAATTAAATTAATGCATGTATGCAATTGAGTGCTTTGACGAACTATTATGGCATCTGGAGAGATAGCTTGAGGCTTTGAATCTTCTATAATAATATTCAATAAGATTTACTTGACTTGATAGTGAACTTATAGTCTTGAACTATTTAATCGTTCGTGTAAACCAAGACAATTGAACCCACAACATAGCAATTCGTATTGGTTTCTTACGGTTGTGTCCATTACGGCCATGGACCACGCTTGGTTTCATAAGTGCTTTCCATTCTTTGAAGCGGTTACACTTCGCACTTACGTAGGTGATCTCCTAAAAGAGTATCCCGTTGTACTCCAACATATTCTAATATGTCTTAGGAATCACTAAAGGCCTTTTGCCTATTTTCGTACCCTTTTTGCAGGCTACACCCTTTATCATAGGAATTGGTCGGAGATTAATTCTCCAAGGTGTGTATACAATCTCGTAGTTTGGTTGTCCCTTTTGAACCTGGATCTTGGGATCTTCAGTCACATATGTTGGGTACCCACTACAAGATTTTGATTATAGGGTTTTAATCACATTCCCCTAGATAAACTATATACTTGATCTCTAGGCAAGCCTTTCGTGAGCGGATCTGCAATGTTTTCCTTTGACTTCACGTAGTCAATGGACATAATGTCATTTGAGATCAATTGTTTAATAGTATTGTGTCTACGACGTATATGTCTAGACTTAACATTATACATGCTACTCTGTGCCATTCATATTGCAGATTGGCTATTGCAATGTATTTTAATTTAAGGCACATGTTTTTCCCAACAAGGAATTTCTTCCAAGAAACATCTAAGCCATTCGGCTTCTTCTCCCACTTTATCCAAGGCTATGATTCAGATTTCATAGTGGATCTAGCAATACAAGTTTGCTTGGTAGATTTCCACGACCCTGCAACCCCTCCAATGGTAAACACATAACCACTTGTCGACTTGGAGTCTTGCGTGTCACTGTATCCTTCCAATACAACATGATATCTTGTGTAGTGCAATCCATAGTTCATGGTGTATCTTAAATATTTAAGTACCCTCGTCAATGCCTTCCAATGATCGTTGTTTGGTTGCTCGTGAATCTACTTAGTTTGCCAACCACATATGCAATATCAGGACATGTACAGTTCATGAGATACATGAGACTGTCAATTATCCTTGAGTATTCAAATTGCATGACAGGGTCTCCTTTGTTTTTAACCAAATGTTGATTCGGACCATAAGGTGTCTTTACAGATGACGTGTCATTCGCGAGTCTCGAGTATTTTCACAACATAATGAGATTGTGACAACACTCGTCCTTCAACATGTATTTACATCCACAATGCACAATTCCATATATACTCGCATCCACAATGCATATTCATTGAGTATAATAGATACATGTATCGTTGGGTGCCCGTACGTCTCTTTACGTACCTTTCCAAAAGTGGGATTTGATATACTTCACTTCCTTGGTTACGTCGCCACCTGGGATGGTTCTACACAATCACACAACCCAATATTAGAAGCCAAATAACAGCCAAATACCAAAAATTCGTCAAAAAAATCCATTTCCCACAATTCAGCTGCTGGAGATCGATCGTTGTGTCGAGGCGATCGATCGCGAGCCTTACCGATCGATCGCCTTGACATGGCAATCGATCGCCAGACTTCACTGGCTCGAGGCGATCGATCGCGCCATTTATGGCGATCGATCGCCTGCACCAGATTTTCGCACTGACCCTCGGCGATCGATCGCTCCGTTTGTAGCGATCGATCGCCACCTGCTGTGTGCGCGATTTTCCTCCATTTTTGAGCACAATCCAAAGTTCCACTACACATACTTCAAACCCAAACATTTCAACAACTCAATACCATAATAACACAATAAAACCAACATGAAACACCTCAAAAATCATAACCAAACCACAAGTAACACATACCCAAAAACAAACCCATATAAACCCCAAAATACCAACCCATTTTAAAACCAATCTTCAAGAAATTAACAATGAGGGGTTTATACATCTATTGGACTTTTTTCAAATCCTATCAAGATTCCAACAAATGAAGAGTTTGCAAGGATTTCTCCTCCTCCTCCTTGGCTTGGACGAAATTTTGGGTTAGGGTTGGGAGTTGTGGGTAATGAATGAGAGTAAAAAGGGGGAAAGGGTATAAATGGGATAAAGATTAAAATTGGTACCCCATTAATTAGCATGATATATAAAATACCCCAACATGGTATTTTAAAATCATTTTACCAAAATGCACCCAAAACCTCAATTAAATCCATGCTATCCAAATAATTAACAACCAACATCAATAAACCATGTTAATACCCAATTTCCCAACATGCACAAGATGCATCCCGAAATGCACTACCGGGTCACGCCTACCATGCGACTAAGCATTTCAACAAGATAATTAATTCCAACACATAATTCGATTATCACCATAATTAATAACGTAAACATAATTAATGCTCAAATTGCAATTAATTATTTCGGGAATATCACACAAATGTACCGATTGATCGCTCGCCTATTTTTTCGTTGGCCAAAACTTCTGCGACAACTATTGATCTTTCTCCGGGGGCGATGGATCGCGGTCTTTTTGCCCTTTTTATGTATTTTCTTGGTTCACTTTGATTCCTTATCAACTCCAATGCATTTTTTGGTCTTTATTCACCATTAATAGCTCGCTTTCTTCAATTCTACCTACATTCACACAATAATTCGATTATGTAATATATACATCAAATTAATCATTAAAATATATCTAATTATTGACAATTAAATACACTATGTGTCTATTTCTAGCCACATCATCAAGCACAAGGTTGTGAGATTGAAAATCATCTTTTGTTGCCAATTTTTTAAATCTGTGCCATTGAACTTTGGCGGCTTTTTACCATGTGTCACAGGAACATTAGTTGATGTGTATGCCATTTGTTTTCCAGAAATATATCAAAATTCATCTTAAGAATGTTGTTTGAGTTGTATGAAATCCTTCTGCGGTTAAGGAAAGAAATGATGACAAATTTATCAAGTCGAGACAAGTGTGATATACTTTGTCCTTAAGGGGAATTTGCCCCGCTCTCTGTCACGCCCCAGGCCCAGGCCCGTGCAAGCGCGACTGCACAATGGGCTCTTATAGCAACTACTTCATATCCATCATCGCTCTACGAAAATGGTTAGCCCAAGTTGCTATAATAGTCTATTGTAAGCCTTTATAAACCACTTTAAATTGTCATCCACAACCAATGTGGGACAAGGGTATTACAATCACCCCTTCTTTAGAACGCGACGTACTCATCGCGACCTAACTCATCGATCCATCGGCTCCGGGAATCTAGAGGTGGCTCCTACAGGTTCAAGAGGTGGCTCCCATCATGTAGCTCTTTGCCCCTAGGTTCAAGAAGTGGCTCCCACGCACGTGACACTTTGCCCCACAGGTTCAAGAGGTGGCCCCCATCGTGTAGCACTTTGCCGTTTTAGGTTCAAGAGGTGGCTCCCACGCATGTAGCACTTTGCCCGGCATAGCACTTATCTTCCGGTGTTGCCTGCCGGTAACCGGCTCTGATACCATTCTATCATGCCAAAGACCCAGGCCCGCGCAAGCGCGACTGAACAATGGGCTCTTATAGCAACTACTTCGTATCCGTCCTCGCTCTACGAAAATGGTTAACACAAGTTGCTATAATAGTCCATTGTAATCCTTTATAAACCACTTTAAATTTTCATCCACAACCAATGTGGGACAATGGTATTTCACTCTCGGTGCTTTCAGAATGTGGCAATCCTCTCCCAAGATACAACGACTTATTCTTGTGATAGTAGCTCACAAAATCACAATACAACCACAAAAGTTGCAAACTCTCTTTTTCAAGAACAAAATATGAATGTATATGAATGTGCACTTTGATCGTACTTTTCTTTATCAAATTGTCTTGTTAATTTCGAAAATCTTATTCCTAATTCATCATAGAGGATGTTGTATATATACTAGGCCACAAGATGTCACCAAAAAAACATCATTTGGAGGCACTAATCCATGAAAATCGCATATGCACGCCAAGAGGTGCAACCAATCGCTCAAACTGCTAGAATAGCGTTGGGGCGCTGCCCATACTGCGCCCTAGCGCTACCCTTACTGCCTAGGAAAATTTTTCCCAGGCAATTGGCGGTGTGGGGCCCCCAGGATGGGTACACTGCCCGAGCCCAGACTTTTATAGGGAAGTTTTTTTCGGCGCCCGAATATTTTCGTTTTTCCTTTTGTTTCTTTCGTTCGATTTTTCTTTGCTTAATTTTAATTCATTAAGTCTATTTTTCCAATAGAAACATCAACATGTTGTTTATTTGATACATTTATCTAATTTTAATATTTTATTTGAACAATAAAAGTAATATATATTAAACAATTAGCTAACTTTGACCCGGTATAATATGAATCGAATTAAATTTCACGAGACTAAATCAAAGTTCATCTCAATAACGAGGTTTCGGGTGTTTCACATTTCGGTTTAGAATCCTCTAATTGCCATATACTGACTTTTTAAATCGTAAATAGGTATTTAAAATTTTTAAAATATATTATTACTTCACAATATAATAATCTATATTTTTTGATATTCGGGAGGGGATCTTGTAAATATTTTTGGGCCACTGTCCGGATTTAAAACCCGAGTCGTCTCAAAAAAGATATATGAATATCTACTATCTGGCTAAGGCATGCGGCTCAGCGATATAACATTTTATGTGATATTTGTAGAAGTGGAAAATTGAATAAAAAGTAATTATTATATTTTTGAAAAGAAAAGTGTGTAGTTGCCTTAGTCTTTAACTGAACAGTAATTGGTTCCTTGTTCACATTAGGTCCACCCTCGTATATTAGACTGGTGTCCCATTGAAAAATCGTTGCCGACCACTGATTAAGCTTTGAGTTCAATTTAAATCTTTTTTAAAAAAAAAAAATTTGAATTTTATTCGGAATGCGGACATGAATTTAGAAATTTGATGTGATGTATAAAAATGTATGTATAATATAATTATATAAAGATGGATATCAAAACTATCATAAAAAAATACAAATAAAATAGAACTACTATGCTGCTCTCAAAATTTTAAATAATGATTTGAAATATAAAATGATATTTTTTATTTAGAAAAATATTAAATGACATTTAAGAAAAAAATTAAAAGTCAATTCAAGTAATACGTTTGTGTAATACGTGACACGAGAAAATCTGATATTATTCTAGTGCTGAAATGATATATTCAAAAAATCTAAGGGGTCAAAATATAATTTTAGGATTTTTTCGTAAGTAATACTTTTTTGTATGGGGGCAGATGCCTCATACGAACACTTAAATTCACCGTATTTCAAAAGTTGAGATGTCCTTAAAATAAAGCGTACCTTCATAAATAGTCATAGAGATGTTAGTTTATAAGAATAATATTGCAGTATAACTTAAATAAATCAAGAAATGAGTTTTATAAAAATAAATAAATAAATAAATAAATGAATCAAGAGATTAAGGGGAAACATTCATGCATACATTGCACGTGCAATATTATGTGAATAATGCGTGAATTTGGGACTTCATTCCAATGATATCTATCGAGTGGGGACCCAATTTGGGAATCAAATGTATAATCAATCAGGGAAAGTAATCGGACCACATTATCATATTTCCAAATATTTGAACGCGTGAGTAAATCAATACAAACACTGAATCTTTGTGCTTTTGGTTAAATCGTTGAATATTTACTATTAAAATACATAAAAAATAGTTTAATAAACTTTAATTATTATAAAATACACACCACACAAGTAAAAGCAGTAAAAAATATCGCACGACCTGTTTCTGCTTTTATCTACTTATTTTTAGAGAAACAATAACATAATGGTACAGTTCGAGAAGAATTACATATTTGCATTCTCTGTGGTCGAAACCTCTTTCGGGTATTTGAATGAATAGACAATGACAAAGAAAATTTAATGTCTAAAGCTCACTTGACAACTAAACAACACTAGATGCATATCTCTTTAAGATGGAACTTATTGTCTTTTTGATCGAAAAATCGCTATCGATGCTCTAAACAAGTATTTCAAATCATTGGAGTTAATTATTTTTGAATCCATAATTAAGGCCTCTCCTTTTTCTTTTGCATCAGTAGGTCTTAGTTTAGTTCTTAAATTGTTATATGCAACAGCACAAAACTAGCAATCATTTTTTTTGACGACTCGGTATCCCGCCGAAGACCGACTAATCCGGGGACCAATCCCACCGTCCACTAGCGGGGGGCCCAATTGAAGCCGGGGCTTTACGCCACCGTATGGACTGACCCCACAGGAATTGATAACACCATAGAACAAAACTAGCAATCATAATAAGATAAATAATATAGTCGTTATCTTTCTGTCAAGCTTAGCTCTGCCGTCGTTTATCCAAATTGATGTCGGTAAGCATAGGCTTCTCTTTTATAATCAAAATTCTCTCTTACACCATATAGGTATTCAAGAATTAATTTTGAGATACATTGTTTCTGTCTGAAGAATTATTGGATGAGCATGCAAGTGGGCTTTGCTGTATTCCGACTCCCACATGCTTTGTTATGAGATAGCTCCACTCCAAAATTATCATATTTCCAATCAAAATATTGTTTTATATGTAAAAATAAATTACTCTCATAACAAATCAACTCAATTTCATAAAAATATTACATATATGTTTACTAAATAATAGAAATATTTTGACTTAAAAAGTCGGCAAACTTACAAATTTTAAATAGAAGCAGCACTTTGCAGACAAATGGGGACGAGAGAAGTAGTCTAGGATTTGAAATGTCAAAACTAAATTCATACATCATAAACACATGTCATATTATAGCTTGAACGAAGTTTTGGTGGTCGCAAATCACATCTATAAGAACCAGCAACCTGGTTTCATTAATGCTCATTAAACCGAAATGGATTTCAATATTCAAGAAATGGTTAAAAATCCCATTTCGGAAATTCCCACGCGTTACCTCGTCGATCAGGAACCATGGATTCAAGATTCATCGGATGGCAATGATTCTTCATCAGCAATCCCTGTGGTCGACATGAGCAGCTTGCTTTGTGCAGAAACCAAGAATTTCGAACTGGAGAGGTTCCATGCGACCTGCAAAGAATGGGGAATCTTCCAGGTAACAGTTTTCATGTGATGATGATGTTTTGAGGATTAAGGAGATTAATCAGTGTGAATTGCATACAGCTTGTTAACCATGGAGTGGACAGTTCCTTGGTGGAGAAGCTAAAGCATGAGATTCAAGAATTTTACAAGCTTTCATTGGAGGAAAGGTCGAGATATAAGATAAGAGACGGGGATTTTGAGGGCTACGGCAACACTGTTGTTCTATCTGAGGGACAAAAAGTTGATTGGGCAGATAGATTCTACATGATCACCAACCCTATTCATAGAAGGAAATCTCATCTCTTCCCTCAGCTTCCTTCAACCCTCAGGTATGAACGAGTCTACGAAAATTCTTTAGACATTAATATATTTTCTCTTTCGAAACCAATATCGGGTGAATGAGAACTGGGCAGATACAACCAGCTCCCTGCCACTTGGACATCAATAGACTTGCAATTTTTCAAATAGACCATCAATTTACATTCACGGGAAGGTCAGGGGTAATCCAAATAATGTAAGGAAATGTGGGGCCTATATTTCCAAAAAAAAAAAAAAATGAATGCATTTTTGTGGTTACGCTGGGGAGTAACCCCATCTCCGATCTTCCATAACATAAAATCTTAAATTTAAATTAGGGTAAATTTAAAAATAGTCTCATAGAATATTGGAACTTTGCAATAATAATCCCAAGCTTTTAGAAGTAATCAATTATAGTCTAATGGAAATTATTTTTAATAAAAAATAGTCATAAACTTTTGTTTTTTTTATCAACACTAGTCCCAAACTTTTGTTTTTAATAAAAAGTGGTCTCAAAACCCTATATTCAATTATGTGACTATTTTTGTTAAATAATTTATGTGGGACTAAATTAAAAACAATTTTAGTGGGACTATATTTAATTTATCCTAAAAGTTTGGGACTATACGAAAAGTCTATATCTCTGAGATATTTTTGAAATTTTACCCTTAAATTATTAAGAATTGCGAATGAAATTAATAAGTCGAGAGATTTTTAGTATTAAATAACACAAGAAAGGTCTAGTATTTTGTGGTTTGTAGAATTCGAGATCAAAAGTTGCTATATTGAAATAGTGGTCATTTATCTTGGAATAGTAATTGCCAAAAACAATTAGGGAGGTAGTCTCTCTTGCCTCAAACAAATAAATAACAAAAATTAACCTAAATTTCGGGGATGACAAATTAATGCATATCCGAACTTTTTGAATTAATGTGTCAATATAGCTATCATAATAGTGTTGTGTACATAAAATCGTATCTGCCCTCTTACTAACGCATGATAATGTAACACGGGCACGAATCACATGAGCTCAATCTCTGGAAAATGTGTGATGCATATGATATATAATGTATAGGGAGACCATAGAGAGGTACATATCAGAGCTACAAAAACTTTCCATGGCCATATTTGGATTGGTAGCGGAAGCCCTGAAAATAGAGTACACAGAAGTGGAAAACATGTTTGGAAATGGCATGCAAGCAATGAGGATAACTTACTATCCACCATGTCCGGATCCGAACAAGGTCATCGGCCTGACGCCTCATTCGGACGCCAGCGGACTAACCATTCTCCTTCAAGTCAATGGTGTGGAGGGATTCCAAGTTAATAAAGATGGTGTTTGGTTGCCTGTCCGATTCCTTCCGAATGCCTTTGTTGTTAATTTAGGAGACGTATCCGAGGTATTTTACCAGTGTTTTTCTTCTTTTTGATCCAGATTCTAAGTAATGGGAAATGAGCCACCGGCCCTGAGACTGTTTTTTGGAAGGACTTCCCTGAGTTGATTGCCTTGCAATCAATTCATCTATCCTAACATTGCTTTATTAGTAATAATATAGGAATTGAATCACTTTATTGTGTGGATGTAGATATTAAGCAATGGTCTGTACAAGAGCATCGAGCACAGAGCAATAGTGAATTCGGAAAAAGAGAGGATCTCTATTGCAATGTTCTTCAACCCGAAATTCGAAGCAGAAGTAGGGCCATCGCCTTCCCTATTAGTTGATCAGCCCCCACTGTTTAGGCGCATGATAATGGAGCAATACGTTAAAGAATTCTTCTCACAGAGGCTCAATGGAAAAACATTCCTCCAATACATGAAAGCACAAAGGAATTAGTTCAACCATTATTTGCATTAGCACTAGTATAACATATCTGTTTTATTCGGTCGTCATTTCCACAGTTTGTTTGTTTCGGATAATAAATATGTACCCATCATTTAATTTTTCTATTTTTTGTCTTCCAAAACCAAACGACAAATTTATCAAGGAAATTGAAATATTTGACAATCCATTTCCTCCTTCCATTTGCCGTCTGCTACGAGAGCAGCAGACTGTGAACTACATCGTGGAGATTTGATGACTTAATATATTTAAATGATAGGATTAAACTTAAATTTTATCTGATCCAAAAATAAGATTTTTTTTAGCTTGTCCTCTACAAAATCCAACGAGTTCTAAAAAAATCGTGAAAACTTCTCCAACGGACTATTATATACGCCCAACGGCCTACAATTGCTGGAAGCAACTCCGATTCTGCCATTGGATCAAATAAACTCGTGCAAAAATCCAAATAACATCAGCGGCCAAACAAGACCGCAACCAGTATAAGCGGGAAAGAAATGAAAGAAACAGGTGGACTTACCACATCGCCCATCAAAGAAAAAACATGAACAGCATACCATTGATTCAATACGAGTAATGTATTGCATTAATTCCTTGTTCTTATTGCAGAAATATGTATCTCACCCACGAAAAGGGAATCTAGGTTGGAATGTTACACGAGATACCTCTCTTACCGTCAAACACTACATTGTTTCAAGATGGGTACATCCCTAGGAGAGAATCTCCCCCTCTTCCCCTTTCAAAATATCATCTTCGTCTTCTTCCAAGTAATCATCCTTCATGTACAAGCCAAGACGTTCCAGAAAGTTTCCAGAGTGATGCCTGATTTCCAATGATCTGTCGGACCTCTCGCCATCCATGAAATCAGATGGGGAGTCACGGCTTAGAGTCTCTAAGTAATTCAAAACCTCTTGATTTGCATTTATTTCGACAGTTTTTTCCATCTGTAAGTTATCAATACATCGAAGTCAAAAACCTTTCCTAATTGACATGAGTGGATTGGGTAAACAGGATGGCGGAGATATATTAAATGAGACCTTTTGCAATGCCATCCTGGCAGCTTCTCTTTCTCTCTCCCGTTCCATTCTTGATGCTTCTTCAACGGCTTTGATTTCTGCTTCAATTCTGGCTTTCTCTGCAAATTACACAACTTCACGTCAATTTGATATATATTATCAAAAAATAACAGGCACATATATTAGCCGCAGGCTTGTACAAAAGGGGTGATATATACATATGTACAATTGAAGAACGCTGAAATAATCACCAACTAAATTTCCACGGTATCTTGTTCCATACCAAAAAATTTCATAAATCATTCTTGATCAAGAGGAAAAGACATATCGCAACTTAAACAATTCCTGAGGTAGCATTTACTTGTATGTGCATATAAATATAATGACAGTAAAATAAAGAAATTCTGACCACCTTCAAGCTGTTGCCTTTCCATTCTCTCTTTTTCTTGCTGCATCCTTACTGGATCTGACTTCTCACACTAGACAATGACAATGAGCAATACACAAGTGATTAACTACGTCCTGCTTAAAGAACCAGTGTGTTACAATTCAATCATCAAAACATCTGAGACTAGAAAGAAGCAGCTACATGATCCAGTAGAATATGATGTGTAGCCCGGAAAATAGTATCTGCAAAGCGACTTTTTAGCATTGCAGCTCGCAAAGCCTTTTTTGGAGACATTTGGACACTGAGTGGCATCCATCCTAGAAACAATTCAAATGCAGAGTTACAATAAAATGTTAAGAAACAAGATCATGAAACTCATTTCCACATGTATGGAACAAAGAAAAAGAGTCACATCAGTTAAACCTGAGTGCCTGTACAAGCACACATAGGTCACATAATTTCGGTGAAACATACTCGAGAGCAATAGAAATTTAAACCACCTTATGTTTTATTCCACATAAATGCTCAAGGATAAATAAATTTTTAGGCTTTTTTTTCTCACAATCAACCTCAACTAAACACATGTTTAATTTCAACCAACATCAAAGTAATAGATTACTTTCCATTTTCCTAGTTTTATTTTCCAGGATACCACCATTCAGAGGAAGGATCTCAATTGCAATGGTTATCATTTCCTTGCTAAATCAACACCCAAAATTATAGACATTTTGTCTTGCATAGAATTGGCAAATAAAGCATACATTTTAAACAAGATAAAATTACCTTCACGAGAAATATCAGTTGCAACTGGGGTTGAGAGATGGGGTCTGCTTCCTGCAAAAAACGAATTATACAAGATCTTGAATCATTTGAGCGTATCAATGCAAAAATCATGAGAGTCATTCATATATGAAGATAATGTAGACTGAAGGTGAAAATGCACTCACCATCAAAATCTGGATTTAACTTGCTTGAATGAGATTCCATGGGATATTTCACCTCACAATCCTGATATGTTAAGCAAAGTTGCATCAACCACTTATCACGCCACACGCTAAATACCAAAGTCAGTGACACTTACAGGTTTATCACCACATCGATCAAGTTCTGATGATCTTTCCAATGATATCTCTAACAGATAAAATGTATTATGAGTTGTTAAGACTACCAAATTTGGGCATATATAAAATAGTAGAAATAAGAAAAGAACTTACCATTAGAAGTTGACATAGCTGAAGCTATTTTAAGCCGCCTGCAATGGCATGACAAGGTACCACATGCAGAACATTTGGCTGCAATAGAATTGATCAATTGTTTGTGATTCGCACAAGCAAAAGAACTTTGACAACACTTTTCCGTGCCATTAAGAGGTGGCTAATTAGCTCTAAAGAAGAGCCAGAAAGAAGACTCTTTTCTATGCCACTTCGTACCTTTCTGGGAAGGTTTGTTCTGTAAAAGGCACCCATTTTTTCCCATTTTGGCAGGTTTGACCTGTTTAAATAAACATAGAGTAAAGCATGTCACATGAACTCGAGCAGTACAGGTAAAATACTCATGTGAAAGAAGAACAATGGCCTACAACAAAAAGGGGCGAAAACATGCAAAGGAGTCAATAATCATAGCATGCCAAAAGGGTCACCAAAAGAAAGTCACTTTCAAACAGAAAAAAACCGCATTAATTACCTTCCCCCATAGAAATTGTCTTACCTTTTCAGCTTTTGTGTCCAGAAAACATTTTACTGCTCTTTTCAACTTCCATAAAGTTTCATCGTCAGCTGCATCAAAAAAGGAGTTGATCCTTTCTTCATCTAGAGTCAAACAAAAATTCTGGAACACAGCCCTCGAATCTTCGGTCATCTTTCTGCTTGATAACTCCAGAAACTCTAACCTAAGTTTTTGCTTTTCCTCCAAAGATATAGGCCTCTTGGAGACAACATTAACAAGTGAGGAAACTTTGCTAAGGCCGATTTTGTGTGTGTCTTGTCTATTCTTTTTTGCTGTCTGCCGAGAATCTTGGTCATTTCTTTCAATGCCAACAAAAATGTTGCCGTGTTCAACATTCATGCTCTCACTCTTTAATTTAGCTTCCATTACTTTCCACCTCTTGTTAAATATTCCATTCAATTCTTTTGCAAATTGATGGACAAAGTTCCAAGGAGGATTGTACAACATTGCATTGGAAAAGGTCAACCTAACATCAGCAGCAAAGTCCTCTGCTCTATAGTTCAATTCACCCTCTAGTTTGTGCTTTATCGTTCCCAAATCCATAGGCTCAGTGATTATTGAGAAATAATCAGGTATATTCAGCTTCACTGGATCAACTGGTTCGCTAAAATAACATCCAACTCGATGAATCATCAAATTTTTCAAAATGTTACAACAGTGCTGCTTCTCTCTACGGTCCATCTTCTGCCTTTTCTCCCTTTGACCATCAAGACATGTTTCTGACCTTCGCTTGTTACAGTCTACTGGCATACATGGTTTCACTGAAAGCTTATCTTTGACTCCAGTATCTTTGCATTCATTTTTGTGTCCATTGGTTACAACAAACTTAATGATGTTTTGGCATGGTTTCACATCTGATTCATCTCGTATTCCTTTGGAAGTTATTTTAAACTTCAATCTGCTCTTCACCAGGTTATCCACAGCTGTCATTGTGGAAACTATAATAGTTGATACCGGGAGTGCTTCAGATTGTAATGGTCATTCTCAGCCGCCATGATCACTTGCCTCAACGACACACTTCACATGCAGGGTAAAAACATACATTAATACTAATTTAATAACAGCAGAATATTCATATTCATATTCATATGAAACAATGGGTGAATCGACAAGTAGTTGCGACACCGCAATGCTGAAACTTAGAGCTACAAATTACAGAAAACAATTTCTGCCGCCAAACACCATTTAGGATAACTTGCTATAACACTAGTTGCTCCATTTGACTAGTTCGGTTAATTTCTTGATTATAAGATTTATAGAAAAATACATGATAAATGTCAAGCGTAAGACAATAATCCAGTAAACAAATAAAAATACTTGCCATAATAGAACTCAATACCAAAAGGCAAAAACCGAGGCAACATCAAGTCATCAACCAATTAAGCAGATACAAATAAGGAAAAAAGATTCGAGTATAAGATAGACCGAACACGGAAAATCATAAAAACTCTAATAGAACAAAAATCACATAAAAATCAGCAAGTTTAGCAAAAAATCAACTTTCTATCAGAAAAAAATATTGGGTGCAAATGATGCCATAGACAAAACCCAGAAATTTCAAGAGCCCAAATCAAATAAGAGAAATCAAGAACACGACGCAAACCAGTATTCCTTGAAGTTGAACATACTTACCTAAAACGAAATCGCGACTTCCAAATGTAAGCTCGAAGATAGACCGATCAAACGCACACACTAAAGGACAAAATTGAATTTGGGTAGAGAATAAGATCGAGCGTAAGTGGGATTGGGAGTAGAGCGAACGAAGAGGTGAGGGGTTTTAGGGTTTGACTCCGGCTCCCTGCCCCCAATCTCTCTGTCTTCACTTAGTTACTCTACGCGTCTTTGTTTTATACGCATAGACCGACTTTAGATTTTTATGAATTGACAGATTTGCCCTGAAAGTGTAAACATGTGACAAGGGATACTTTTCCCTTCAGCGCGTAAGCCTGGCGAGGGCAGAATAGTAATAGACACGAATAATTATTCTAATTTTTTGAACTATATTAAATGAGAGTTTATATTTTTTTTTTTGAGTGGGAAAAAAAAATAGAAGAGAGTTTATGTCTGATTACATTCAAAGTCGAGAAACTATAATTCAATAATAGTATTTTCGCACACATGCTATGTTGTATGCGTAGATAATTCATATTTTAATTTTTATAATTTAAACTAAGTTAAAAAAAATTACAACTAAAAACGTGTAAATCATAAAGAAATAAATTAAATTATAAATGATGGATTATTATAAATACTTTTTGTTGAAACATATTACTAATGAATTGAAATTAAGAATAAAAAGTCGAAAAAATACAAACGAAGGAAAAACATAGGCTAAAATACTGCTCGGGCAAAAACGGGTCAGCGCAGCGCTACATGCCTGCCTGGGTATTTTGCCCATGCAGTAGGTATAGTGCTAGGGTACGCTGCATATAGCGTCGGTTTGCTGTTTTCTAATGAGTTGTGTGCCTTTTGACGTATTGTTGCGATTTCTCATGAAATTATAATTCCATATGATGTGATTTGCTGATGTCTATTAGTTTAGTATATATACAAAATTTCCCATTTGAATTGAATACATTTTCTAGCAGAATAACAACACAGATTAAGAGAAATCTGAGCATTTGCATTCAAATTCCTGTAGAAATTGTAAGGATTTCGTTCCGCTTTCCAATCCTGATTGATGCCTGCAATCAAGAAACAAAAAAGTAATCACAGTATACAATTTCAACTAATAAAACTATAAACTGAAATACAAAGCAAGAGTAAAGAATTAGGGCTCAGGTCGAGCTGGGTTTCCTTCCAACGTCGTCACCGGGGAACCAAGGTATAGTATCCAAAAGGGGAGACACACACACTGCCCTAAGACACTACCCGAAGACCACACTGCCCGAGCGCTGCCCAAGCACACAGCCAAGCACAGCTGCTGCCACAGCACCAAAGCTCACAGCTTTCTCACGGCAACACAGCACAGGGCATGCACACAGCACCACCCAAGCTCACGGCACACACACACAGCACCACCCAAGCTCACGGCACACACACACAGCACCAAGCCAAGCTCACGGCACACACACAGCACCAAGCCAGCGCACACATCACTAAGCCAGCGCACACAGCACTAAGGTGCACACAGCACCACACTCCACCACAAGTCAGCGCACACAGCACCAAACCACTCACGGCCACACACCAGCGCACACAGCACCAAACCACTCACGGCCACACACACCACAGCGCACACAGCACCAACCCTCAGCACAAGGCAGCGCACACAGCACCACCACCCACCGCACACACAGTAACGAAAAAGGGGGGACGAAATTGCACTCTGGTTTTCGGGTTTCAGAGGTGTTCGCCTCATCATGAACCAAGGCCAACATAAAGGCAAGAGGGAGACGAAGAGGATGGTGTGAGTTCCGAAGAGACGAACCAGCTGAAGAGGCGCAAGGGCTGGAACATTCTGGACGTGGAAGATGAAGGGTGAAGGGCTGCAAGGGAAAGGGGGGTTCGGTAATGGTAAAGGGAAGAGGGCCAAACAAATGGGAAAGAAAGCCCAATGGATTTAATAGGTAATGGGCCAAAACCCAACAAATCTCCACCTTGGCACAATACCGGCTCCACCTCGACGTAAGGATAACCCAATAGATGACTCATCATCGCCCAAAGGGTCCCCACAACACACAAAGCATTGTGTGGACCAAGTTCTTGTCATAGCACACAGCACAGACAGAGAACACAGACAACAACCAACACAAAGAGGTTAAAGTCAATAACCGGGGTAACAATCATATAACAAGCACACAGCAGTTATACTAATCAAAAATAGTTAACACCTAGTAATCAATCATCAGTATCAAATTTAAAAAATTTTAAACATGATTGAAACATACTAAGGGACAAACACATAGTACACATATCAGCAGGATAAAATACATAATCACTTAGATTATCACCTACAGATAACAACCATTGAATAACATTCCAAAGCACAAAGCTAGGATTAGTCATATACCTACTAAAGCAACTAATAGCATAAGCTATACCATGCCAAGTACTAATCAGCAAATACATTAAGCAACTAATAGCATAAGCTACATCATGCCAATCTTCATGTTCATTCGCAACCAATTCATCATGCACAACATGTTCATGTTCAACAACACTACCATGATTTACAGGCATTCCATGAATTTCAGGTTCATTAACATGACGTTCACCAGTTAAATGCTCCACCTCGCAGGGAGTAGCACTGGACACAGACTCGTCAACATGCACAGGACACATAGTCACATTGGGGAAAGGGAAATCCGGGAATTTCACTCTTTGTTGTTTGCCAAAAACACACGAATCACAGAAAGGCATGCAAGAGAACACGTCTTTACCAACGCAACCTTTTTCATGCAAATTCTCTAGACCTTTAGAACTTATATGACCTAATCTCCTATGGCACAGATCAGTCAAGTCATCAGTCACAGAATTCACATTATCATATACATATTCAGTTTTGCAAACATAAAGATGTCTTCTCTTTTTACCTTTAAAAACAACCAAAGAACCCTTTATGATTTTCATAACACCATTTCCCCATCTACCCTCTAGACCACATGATTCTAAACCAGAACAAGACAACAAATTATTGCACAAAGCAGGAACATGTCTTACATCTTTTAGAGTCATAGAATAACCAGAATCAAATTTCAAATAAACATCACCAATGCCAGCAACTTTACAAAGTTTCTCATTAGCAATAGAAACAGAACCATTCTTAACTTCTTTATAATTAGAAAACAAATTTCTAAGAGGTGACATGTGATAAGAGCAACCAGAATCAATTAGCCATTCATTTTCACACACAGTAGATGAATGCACATAATTCACAGAATCACATAAGTCAGTCACCATAAAGACATCACCAGAGTCTTCACCAGATAAAGAAGCATGATTCACTTGTTCATTAGATTGGTTATTATTATTTTGATTCTTGTTTTTCTTTTCAGGACAGTCTTTAATAAAATGATCAGGATCACCACAATTAAAGCACCTCCTATTCTTAGGCCTAGACTTAGATCTTTTCCACTTGTTCTTATCATTATTCTGATTTTGGTTATTATCAGATCTATGATTATTGTTATACCTATGTTGAGATCTACCTCTAACATGCATAACTTCACCTGAATCTTGCTTACCGCCGTTGTTCACTTTTAAATCTAATTCATTGCTTTTAAGGCCGTTAATTACAGTATCCAATGTAACAGAATCCCTACCGTACTTAATGGCGGATTTTACATCACTATAATTCTCAGGAATAGCATTTAAAAGAACAATAGGTGAATAGTCGTCAATGTTCTTATCTCCTGTCAATTTAATATCTTGAATTAATTTAGTAAACACATCCAAATTCTCATCTACATCTTTGTTCAAGTCTAGCTTGAATCTGAAAAATTTTTCTAACAAGAAAAGTTTACTCGGCAAAGATTTTTCAGTAAACATTTCTTCTAATTTTTCCCAAAGTTCTCTAGCAGATGATAGTTTACCACATTTCCTGAGCACAGAGTCAGACAAGTTCAAGATAATAGAAGAATAAGCATATTCGTCATCTTCCAGTTTCTTAGCAGTTGTAACGTTCTCAGCCCAATTACCATCAATAGCTTTAAATATCTTTTGTTGTATTAAAATTCCTTTCATTTTTTGTTGCCATATAGAAAAATCAGATTTTCCATTAAACGGTTCAAGGTTATATCCAGAAATTGAAGCCATCGCACATAAGCAAGTAGGCACACACAATTTCAACAACCAATCAGCAGAAGCAAGGACCACAAGGCACAAAACACACAATGAAAGAATTTAACCAAGCTAAGGGAGGAAGAATCGCTATCACCCACAAGATCACAGTACACTCAACGGTGTACGAGCATGGGGCTTCCAATAGAGATTTTCCTACGGGTAAGGGACACAATTACACCTAGAAACACGATAGTAAAATGATTAAGGGTTAAATAATCACTTACTACCCAGAGACAAAGCTCTGGGGTGACGAAACCACACTGACCGAAGCACCGAAGCGCCTGCCCGGAATCTGCCCGAGATTCCAGTAGCTGCCCGAACTCTCCAGCTGCTGCCCGAAGCCTTCTGCCCGCTGCCCGAGGCCCACTGCCGCTGTCCGAGGTCTGCCCGAAGCCTACTGCTCCTGCCCGAAACCTCCTGCTGCTGCCCGAAGCCCAACAAGCACTGCCCGAGACCAGCCGAGCTCTCCAGCCGCTGCCCGAGGTCTGCCCGAGCACTCTTGCTGCTGCCCGAAGTCCACCGAGCACTCCACCAGGCACGGAACGCTCTGATACCACTGTAAGGATTTCGTCCCGCTTTCCAATCTCGATTGATGCCTGCAATCAAGAAACAAAAGCAATCACAGTATACAATTTCAAGAAATAAATTATAAACTGAAATGCAAAGCAAGAGTAAGGAATTAGGGCTCAGGTCGAGCTGGGTTTCCTTCCAACGTCGTCACCGGGGAACCAAGGTATAGTATCCAAAAGGGGAGACACACACACTGCCCTAAGACACTACCCGAAGACCACACTGCCCGAGCGCTGCCCAAGCACACAGCCAAGCACAGCTGCTGCCACAGCACCAAAGCTCACAGCTTTCTCACGGCAACACAGCACAGGGCATGCACACAGCACCACCCAAGCTCACGGCACACACACACAGCACCACCCAAGCTCACGGCACACACACACAGCACCAAGCCAAGCTCACGGCACACACACAGCACCAAGCCAGCGCACACAGCACTAAGCCAGCGCACACAGCACTAAGGTGCACACAGCACCACACTCCACCACAAGTCAGCGCACACAGCACCAAACCACTCACGGCCACACACCAGCGCACACAGCACCAAACCACTCACGGCCACACACACCACAGCGCACATAGCACCAACCCTCAGCACAAGGCAGCGCACACAGCACCACCACCCACCGCACACACAGTAACGAAAAAGGGGGGACGAAATTGCACTCTGGTTTTCGGGTTTCAGAGGTGTTCGCCTCATCATGAACCAAGGCCAACATAAAGGCAAGAGGGAGACGAAGAGGATGGTGTGAGTTCCGAAGAGACGAACCAGCTGAAGAGGCGCAAGGGCTGGAACATTCTGGACGTGGAAGATGAAGGGTGAAGGGCTGCAAGGGAAAGGGGGGTTCGGTAATGGTAAAGGGAAGAGGGCCAAACAAATGGGAAAGAAAGCCCAATGGATTTAATAGGTAATGGGCCAAAACCCAACAGAAATTATCGAGTGCTTCTTAAATCTTTGTAGTTCAAATGATTCGAAGTGCTTATATCACAAATTATAGTCGTTGTATGTTAGGAAACAAATTGCATTAAAACCGTAAGCACCGTAGCAGCACAATATCGTTTTAAGGACATAGAGTTGACTTGCCTCGACACAAAGTCATTTTATTTCTACGCCCTTATATTACCCAAAGATACATCCAGAAATTCCTACCAACACTTTTAAAAATAATTACTAGTCTTTACTTTTTAAAATAGGAAAAAATAATGGGATTAATATTGTCCTTAACATACAATTTCTATATAATATATATCAAATTTGCGATATAAGAGTGGATGAGACTTATTATATAAATTATATTCATATATTTATCAATTTGTTTAAATTTACATGTAAAGCTAAATGCTTGATTGACAATTTTATTTGTTCAATTAATGTGTTAAATTAAATTGTTTTATCAAGAAAACTAACTCCAAAAATTTTAAATTCACAAGTTTTTTTTTGGGTGAAATTTCGTTATATTCAAATATAAATATTAATGGTATTCGAGAAGAAATTTTTAAATCTTTACATACTATAATTTTTTTCATAGAAAAAATGATCGTTCATGATTTTCTAAATAAATAAAGATTTTTCTTGAGTTTACTCTTTACAGTATAACCTATGTGCTATCAAAATATATTTCCAAATTGGTTTATAATCTAGCTGGAGTAGTTGAACTCAAGAACTGAAGAGACTAATTTTTAAAAAATTACGAAGACTTCCATGGCTCTTTACTACAGCACCGTCCGACAGTTTCCAAATTCAACAATATTCGGAAAAAGGTAAATAAATTTCTACGGTTACATTAAGTGAGCGTTTGCGATTGCTTTTTAAAATTATTTTTCTGCATTTCAGACCAAAAAAAAATATTTTGAGTATTTTATTTCATTACTTTTCTTATTGCTTCTCTAAAGTAGATAAAAACAAAAGCACATAAACATGTCGCATGTGATGTTTTTCACTATTTTTACTTGTATGTAGAAGTTTTATAATAATTTGAAGTTCATTAAACTATTTCTTATTTTAATAGCAATCATTCAATGTTTTTGTTTAAAATAATTTTTTTCAAATTTACACAAAAGCAACATAAAAGTGTGCTTTGAATAAGCAATTACCTAACTACTAGATCACGACAGGATTCTCAGGACAAATTTTCCAAAAATATTGTTTTATTCCTAAAACATATCAAGTGATCAAGTCCTGTCTCTTGTTTGTTCATCTAGTTTTATTTGTGTAAAGATAATATGCAAATCCCAATTGTCATTTTTGTTTGTTATTACTTTCACTCTTCCTTTTTTTCCCCTTCCTGAATTCTCGTTTGGTTTAATATTAGACTTTGTACGAATTTGGAGCAAGAAAATTTGCTTTGTTATTTTAATTCTAAGAAATTCCAACAATTTTGACCAACTTATATTTTGATTGGGTTCAGTTCAGGGTTTAGGGTGGCCAAGGGAAGGTGTTATGGGGTGGGAAGAAACAATGACCAAATGACCAGTCTCCCAACGCAAATGAATATCTGGTTCGGGATACTTTTCATCCTTCAGAAGCTGCAAATTTATAATCGGCAGGAGATCAACCACACGCACACAAAAAATGTCAGAAACATAGTATGCAACACTTGAAGCAAGTCATCTTATTCATCATAGACAGAAGTAAAGTCCAAGAATACAGTAAAGTACTGATAGAACAGACAATATCCACTTGAAAGGATTATAATAACATAGATAAAATATTAATAACAAGCTACTTACTCAAGTAACACAATAAGAGTCGGATCATTCTGCAACTGTTCATCTTCTTAGTTTACTTAAAAACAGAAATCCCTTGCAAGAAACAGGAGCAGGAGGACTACCGGCTTCTGTTACAGCATCACCTGTCCGAGATATGAGAAAATTGTTAGGACATTCGTTGGTTGATCTTGTTCGTTCAATTCTTTTGGTATTTAAAAAATAATATATAATAGTTAAATACCATGTAACTCAAAAGAGTTTGAGAAAGCTTTTGAAAACACTTTTTTTTCCCCAAAAACATTTAAGCATTTTGTGAACTGAGCTTCTGTATCCAAACGCACTCGTAAAATTTGAAATATATTTGTACAGCCCAGATTTCTTTTACTACAAATAATGGTGTTTAGATTGAAAATGGGGAAAATAATGTGAAAATCTTGATTATGATGAAACATTACGCTTCTACTTACACTAACTGCAGAGATGGTTGATCTTCACGAGGATAATGATCATTGTTCTGATGCAATTCATTGATTTGAAGATAGTTTCGAGCATCAAATGGCTGGGGAGGAACCAGATCATATTCAGAAGCACTTGCAGGCATCAAATTCATTTGCTGTTGCTGGGATCTCTCAGTTTCAGCAATCTTCACAATTCATCCAAAAACCAAATTTGAATCAATCCCATGCACATACAATGTTTTCTTTCTGACTCATTTTGAATCAATCCCATGAATCATTTTCTCTTCTTCTTCATCAATATTGTTCTCTCTGATTCGATGGCATTGATTTTCATGGAGAAAGTGTGTAGATTTGACAGGGGCTAGGTTCATTTTATATAAAAAAAAATTGCATCGGAATATATTTTCTTTCCAAAAAATGAAGCCCGTCACTCGTGAAAATTCCCACTAATTCACCTCTAAATTTTTTGTGAAAATTGATATGAAGTTATATTTTGTATAAGAACAGATTGAAGTGTCTACGTACCTTTGCTCGAAGGTACTGGTTATTGTGATGCAAGTCAATCTCCTGCTGCAAATCATTAGCTAGCTAAGAATTCAAATACAAATAACAACACAAATATATAGGATCACTTACTTACCCTCTTCTGCATGTACTCAATTTCAGCAAAAAGCAGTTCATTCTGCCACAAATTAATGGAGGACGATAATTCATTATCCACTCAAAAATTTCATAATCTATCGTTGGTTGCAGTGTGACATGGTGAGATATTTATATATCCACATACCTTTTTGGATCGAATTCTGCTAATGCCTCTTTCGACCTTAGTCTCCAGATTCTTGAGCTCCCTCAGCGTTAAACCTCCTAAAGATTCACCGATCATGTTCCTGAATCAGAATAGTACATGAGCCAAATGTAATTATAAAATTGAAAAACAAAAAAAGAATTATTGGGAAATGAATGTAATCAATACCTGTTATGATTTTGCAAATTACTGATTAGCGCACTCAGTTTCGATGCTTCTTGCTGGTAATACTGAGTGTTGGCTTCAGCCACAGAACCATTGTTTGAGGAATCTGAGGATGCTTTCTTGTATCTATCAATCGTCCCTTTCACACTGCACCATTCGGATTAATTCAAGTCTTTGTATATTTAATTATGGCCATTATACAACAAGTTTTTGTGATAATTGCACTCATTTATTGAAGAAATTTGAATTGAAATGGTGTCTCTAATCAACTTTGGGTTTATTGCTACACCCAAGTCAATAATGTCACCATTTACATATGTTAAGAAGCATAACATAATGAACTATATAAATACAATAATAGGAAATAGAATTTACTGTTAGTATATATGCCCTACAAGAAATGTTGGCTTGTCGAGTTTTATGCACCCAAAGCCTATTATTGACACAATGACATTGTAAATATATTGTTCATGTGCCTTAAACGATATACAACACTAAACAATAGACAATCACATATATCTCGTTGAATAAATGCTAACATCAAACTAGCACTGATGTTGAGCGTGTAAAAATGGTCAGATTGTTTGGTTTCAAGGGATCACAACATACATATTGATTTCGTTGTATATCGATAATCTTTTTTCATACACTTATATTTGATATTTACATGTTATATATGGATCTGACACAATCGATTGTCCCTGGGTTTAAATCTGAAAAAAGTGTTCTAAAATTGTATTTTCGCTGCGTTGTATCTGACGCCCGGATGAACCAACATTTACATAGAAATTCTAAAGTAAGAAGAGATACAAGACATGAAAACCTAGCTTTTTGTATGGTGAACAAAAACCAATGGGGAAAAGGGATGAACAATCCAAAAGGGAGTGGTTCAGTTTGTTCAGATTCATTCTGTGGTCCATTCAAATTGTCTAATATGACATGATTTAATGAATTGAACCCAACACAACAGACAGCTCACTCCTTACTTTCTGCTACCTTAATTTCGTCGAGGCACTGATTGGCTGCCATTGCCAAGCTGGCACTCAATCTTCAATATTGATTGGCTCATTTTTCTATTTGTCAATAGTGTGGTTGTAAGGATAACTCTTTTTTTATATATTTATATCTATGTGTATACACAGCATACAAACTATGTTTATTTGTTCTAATGATCTAAATTACACAAGCTATACTTCTCCCACATGGGCGAAACTAGGATTCGAATGTTGGAGGACGATTTTTTTAAAATAATAAATTATGCTAAGAAAGTACTAGATATTATCATGATAAAAGAAAACATATACACCACATTCTGGACATCTTAATAACTAAAGTATCACACAAACTATAAGTTTATAACAAAAATATCTAACAATACATGACATAATATGTAATGTATTCTCACTTAAGCCTAAGTTGTTCTCTACGTTTTTTTATAAATCATCGTCATTTCACATCAATGAATGTTTATGTCAGAACAACGAAAAACAAACAAGAAATCATCATTGAGGCCTTGAATGAAATTAAAAATTTAACTAGAATCATCTCTTTTGTTTCCTCATGCTACTCAAAGGAGAATTAATAAATCTAATGTCCTAAAACAAAAACTGAAATTAACACTCCCCATGCATAACACGTAGAACTAATCTAGCAACTTAGAAACTATTAGAATTCAAGTGCACCAAAAGAATTTTCAGATGGCGATAAATTATCCCACAAGTCATCGAATTTTCGAAACAAGTAAAAGAATCAAATAAAAGATAGATTAATCAACTCCATCACAAAATACACACCTATTTCAATAAAGAATTTACCCAAACATACCAGTATAAAAGGTTTAAATTATCAACAGAACATAAATTAATATCCATGAACATAATCTTTTCAATCAAATTTTTGACTCTTAAACAAATTAGCCAATAATGCGCAAACGAATGCAGTAATTTTCATAAAATCCAAAAACCCTTATGCAGATTCACTGTGAAGATCGACAAAAAATTCGAAGAAAACAAGATATTAAAAAATAATAATTTCAAGGAACTTTTTCTCCGTGAAAGGAAATAGAGCTATCACATGATGCTGGATCCCCCTAACCGTCCGAACTTGTTTACGAAATCGAACAAACTGAACCGATAAAATATCTGTTAATTCGGTCAGTAACCGAATTAACCGATATTTTTGAAAACTTTAAAAAAATTATAAAAAATAAATTAAAAACTAATTTTAAAAATATAAAAAAAATTAAAAAAATAAAAATAATAACAAAAATGGGTTAAATCGGTTAACCGATATTTTAAATCAAAACGATAACCGAACCGATTTAATCGATATAATCAATATTTTTTCTAAAAAAACCGAACTTCCGAATTGACCGAACCAAATTTCCTAATTTATTCGGTTCGGTAGCTTAATTCGGTTAAACCGAACTTTTGTTGAGCCCTAGGTGCAGATAATAATTAATCATTTAAAACATAAAAAAATAGCTATCAATTTAAACATTAAAAATAAAATAAGTTAATATTATCAATAAATTTTTGTAAAACTTTGTCAAATTATTGAGTTCACCGTAACAACATGACAATAAAATGGGAAGTTAGGAGTACTAATGTATTATTGAGTTCACCGTAACATATGGGAAAATCTTTATGCATCGGGTGGACTCATAAAAAACACAGTGACGGGCGAAAGGGGGGCAAAAAAAATGTAATAAGGCA
This sequence comes from Haberlea rhodopensis, assembly GCA_907163345.1. Taxonomy (NCBI): domain Eukaryota; kingdom Viridiplantae; phylum Streptophyta; class Magnoliopsida; order Lamiales; family Gesneriaceae; genus Haberlea; species Haberlea rhodopensis. The sequence continues at coordinate 23,247,336 of CAJQUN010000005.1, read as the reverse complement.
AAAAAATTTCAGTGGGTCAACAAGAATTGAAAGGGGGCAAATGTAATTTTTTAGCGGCAAAATATAATTTATTGGGGGTTAGAATGAAATTTTTTTTAAAAAAAAGATCTATTTTTTAAGGTAGATTGCCCATGACAACACACATTCAAAACCTATACATATATATAGATATATTGGGATACATATTGACTGGATCCATCCGGTGTATAGAAAAATTTCATAGAAAGAAAACCAAAAAATCCATAGAATTTCAGAAATCTCCTATTGGCTGGCAGAAGCCGTACGGTACGTATCTGTGTATCCCGACTCTCCAATCTCCACCCCTCTCAAAATTACTTCTTCACACACACACACACACCCGCCGTGTGTGTGTCTGTGTGAGTATATAGTTTGTACGTATATTTTCAGAACCTAAGGCAGGCATTTTCATTGGTTAGCCAGTCTGTTTCGGTTCCGTTCAATTACTTCTTTCCTCTTTTGGTTACAAAGTTTTCAGAAGCTTAGTGAAAGCCTTGAACTGAGATGACATAAAGAAAACGGGGTTCAGTTAATTTTCACCGTCGCAGATAAATTTTGAGCTCTGTGATGTGAAAAGGGAAGAGGGAAGATGCCAATTAAGAAAAGAAAAAAAAACATAAAAATGAGCATCATGACATATTGAAACTGCATTTTGTCAGAAATCAAGAACAAGAAAATCGAGTGTGACGTGACCAAAGATTCTTGTTATCTGAGATAAATTTATCTGCTTCTACATTCAGTTCTAACCAAACAAAAATACCTGTGGTTGGATTCCAAACACAAGAAATCAAACAAAAAAGAATAGATTAAGTTGGACTCATGCTAAAGTTCCTGGAATTAAGTTACTGAAGTTAAAGATCTGCTTATAACAAGTCCAAACACAAGTTTGTGAAATGACAGGAGAGACCCGTGTCATTTTGAATTTATGTTCCAATCACAGAAATCCCATCAAATTAGACTGATTTCTTCAACCATTAAGCGGTTGGAAGGCCTTGTAATAAACCCTTCCGAGTTTAAGTTATGGCCAAAAGATAAATACTTGGGAGTTTGTGGAGGAATCATGAATGATATGAGTAAAGTAAACCTACTTAGGGGTTGATTTGAGCTCAATCTTGGTTATTACTTGAGATATGAAAAACCTAATAAACATCAAATCAAATCCAAAACAAAAAGGAAAAAGAAACCCTAATAAGGGTTGTAATATGACTGTTTGACATCTTTCTTGCAGAGTCCTTTTTATTTACCTTGCCGATGCTAAAAACTGACTTGCTCTTAAAGACTTGTTCAAAGGGATTAGATGAATTGGCAAATGAGAGTTTGACAGCTTGAAAATAGTCCTCCCATAGCCTTTGAGATGAAGAAAAAGAGGAGAGAACTTAGCAGCAATATTTGAGAGCTGATCTCAATTTTTTTTGTATTATTGTATGGCTTCAAGTTTTCCATTTCTTGCTGACAATTACTATACATTTATCTTTTGCAAGAGATCTATGCATTTAAAAGAAACCCTCGTAAAGCACAGTGAAATGAACAAATTAGGAAAAGAAAGACAACTAAATCTATGTCAAGAAAAAACTTAAATATTTTCGCTGTACAGGACATGACTAAGCCCTTGATAGCAAAATCTTCCCCAAAATTCGATGTAGCAAGATCTTAAATAGAGGTCACAAATTTATCCAAGTACCCCTTTTTGATGGACACAAGAAAAATGAGAAAAAGAAGTATCCAAGATCCATCGTTTCCATACAGACAAAACAAGAAAAAAAAGGCAAGATTTAAAGAAAAGCGTCCCCCATAACAGTTCCAAGAGAAATAAAACCAGCCCAGATCCCCCAAGTTAGTTAAAAAAAATTCAACTTTTGCTTTAGTTTGATTTTCTTTACCGCAAAAATTTGTATATATACCTGTTGTTTGCATACTCATAGAGACGGCCTCGGTTGGAAAAGACAATCAGAGCAACCTCAGCATCACAAAGCACTGATAACTCATAGGCCTTCTTCAGCAAACCGTTGCGGCGTTTACAGAAGGTCACCTGCCGATTTGTTGTGTTCTCGATCCGCTTGATCTCGATCTTTCCTCTTGCAATTTTCCTCTGAGGAGACAAATCCCTTCCTTGTTCATTGTGGAATTCCATTTCTGCAGCAAAAGTAACATCAAGTTGTGATTGTTGGCAGGTGATATTAAAAAAATCCGAATCAAGCTTTGCACCCTTTGTTGGATTCCAGAAACATCAAACGGTAGCAAAAGATTATATATGCTTTAAATTTATACTTCTTCAAGAATTGTCGTCATATATATTAACAGCTAGCATAGGACGTATATATCTTAATTTGTAAGATTATTTGTGGCCTCACCAACCTGATATGGGAAGTAGGGGTTGAAGATTTCTTGATAGCAGAAAAAATAAATTAAATTTCAGGGTGATGCTTGATTTCTCGTGATGTAAGGAACTGATGCAGAAAATGGTAGGAGTTCCGTATATATAAAGTGAAGTTGACTCGAACGCCATGATGATAATAGGTAACTTAATCTCTGTTGTTAGTATAACTAAATACGTTTGTTTGGTTTAAGAAAAAAACATTTAAATTTAAAAAAGTGTGTACAAAATAGATTTAGATCGTTATTTAATTTTTTTTTTGAAAGAAGAATGTGATAGAAATCCATCTCCATTAATTAAGCATTTGATTCATTACTTTTTCTTATTCTGTCCAAGAATGTATGACTTAAACCGAGGATAAAGATTTCAGAAACAAAAACAAATTACTCTTCGATGGAGCTAATTTAGTTGGCCACATTTCTGTCCTACTTTCTCTGAAATTTGCCCTAAAAGGTAAAATATAATTCATAATTGTCAATTACTTTCAAGATATATTTACTAAGAGATGAGTCTAGGCAGAAAATAATTATATCAATTCGTTTCGGGCCTCACTTATACACCAACTCAATATTAAAAAATATTATCTTTAAAATTAAAAATACATAAACTAACATACCGACCATTTTAAAATAATCATATTGAGTTGATCTATAGGTAGGGCTTAAACCAGGTCCGTACAAGTATTTTGTCTTACCTACTATGTGGATGAGACCCTTCATCATTAGATTGTCATGAAACCATGTGTGTGTTTATACTAGTTGATTGGCTCGGTCTATGCTATATTTAGGTTTCCAAAATACTTAGTATCAATAGTACGGATCTAAGTCACAAAGAACGGGTGGGCGGGTGGATACGGTTGTGCGGGGCGCATGCGCGAGTGCGTTAAATTATAAAAAAATTGAATGAGAGTGCGCTTTAATACCCATATTAAAAATCATATATATTTATATATATACCTAATACTCATCATTTTTGACAAATTGAGATCATTATTATATTATTTACAATATGAAATTCTGAGAAATTGATATTTTCTTTAAAAAAAAATTTAAAGTAGATCATATGTGTAGAATCTAAATGTTTGCAGCTTTGCAAAAAGTTATAATCACTGATAACAATTCAGTTCAAATCTTTATTTGATCATTCTCCTGGTAGGGACAATTATTATTCTCCGAAAATTTATTTAAGAGAATGAAAAATAAAAATGAAGTATTAATATTTGGTTTTATTTTAAGATAATGAATTCGATAAATGAAACCAAACATTATCTCTGTATTTCAGCATGTTCGGTAATAGCATGAATTTATTAACAATGATTCATATTATTTTCGAAGAAGTATATTATTAGCTTATGGAAAAACTGATATAAACAATTAAATTAACACAATAAAAATAAAAGTTATATATATGAAGTTTATTCTATTAATTGTCATATCAAAAAATTATTATTATTTTCTCACAAACACTACAAAATCACAAATTTTCTTGTACCTTCTTTTATCAAACATTTGAATCTTTCTTATATTATTATGTACTTTAATGATATCATTGTAGAGTAGTGTGTATTATATAACTAGTTACCGTCTAATAGAATTTTCATATCACCCGAAGCGGCGAGAAACTATGAAAATTCATCTGAGCCCAAAACGTCTCCAAAAAAGATAAGTAAAAATAAGAAAAATAATTATGTCGGAGAATTAAGAAGGTTTAATAATAGTGCGCGACTTAGTGAAACTTATTGCGAGACTTAGTGAAACTTAGTGCGTTATTTAGTGAAACTTAGTGTACGACTAAGTGAAACATAGTGCGCAACTTAGTAAAATTTAGTGTGCTTTAAGCGTGCCAATGCGTCATATCGCGACCGGAGCGCCAGTACGTACATGGGGGTAGGAAGATCATGTGACTTATGTACGGATATGTCATATGGTGATGCCATTTCATTTGTCATATTGAATGAGAAGTTAACTAATCGATTCATGGCAAACATTGGCATTCTAAGGGCAAAATTTGTTTCCATTCCAAGTTCAAAACTCTTTCATGTGGGCAGACCTTTACCCATCAATCTTCTTTTTTATGAGTTTTGTTTGTTTGTTTTTTTTATGTACTTTTGCTATTTCACTAAGGTCAATTTAAAATTTCAAATAACTTAAAGACTTGTGATTTGAGTTGACCTAGCAAAGGTTTCTTGAGGATTGGTTTGCATATTGTCATGCTATATATGATATATCAATCTTCTTGAAAGATAGGTCATCCTACTATATAATATTACCTACCAAGACCCTTTCACTTTATTATGATAAATCAATGTTTGATAACTAAATTTATTGCCTGTGCCAACTTTGTTTGTGGCTTGTGATGGATGATACATATATACTATGTGTTTAATTATTTAGAACTCAACTTTTGTGAAATTTTTTATATGTAAATGTTTAAAATTAATAATGTTATTGTAAAATTTAACAAGCACAAACATTTATTGCCCATATTAGATAGAGTATACTTCACTTGTTTAATTAAGAATCTATACTTTTAATTATTATATATTATTTGACTCACACTTTTATTGAAATTAGGATAAAGGCCATAAGAACACATTAGTGATATTTATAACTTCAAAAATTATACATACACGATGTAGTTAGATGTAGCTTATATTTTCATGTTCGAAATTAAGGGAAAGGTTAAAACAAGTGTTATGATATTGCCAGAGCATTTTATGTTGCTGCCAGAACAATTTCTAGTGCCCGAACAATTTCCAATTCTTTAAAATTGTTTTTGACGACAATATAAAATGCTCTGGCAATTACATTTCTCCTAAAACAACCACTTCCCGTGCTATACTAAAAAAAAGTCTCTGATTCTCAAAGCAATATATGTATAAAGGTTAATTTATTTCCTTGTATTTATGGCAAGAAAAGAAACAGCTTTTTAAAAAAATTCCAACGAAATTGTCATTAAAGGAAATAGGCTTGAGAAGCACATCACAATATTTTATTTGAGGTTTCAGTATGAATTGCCTAAAATTAAATTTCCTCATGACCATGACAATATAATCATTTTCAAATCTAAGATGACGACTACATTCACGGGCAGATTTAGAATCAAAGATGAGGTATGTCAAAAAAATTATAATTATAACATAAAAAATTGGGGAAAATTTTTTTAGGGGTAATATAATACAAGCAAATAAACTTTTTTTAGGGAGGAGGGTATATGCCCTTTCTTACCTGGTTATCCGTTCGTCATTGGATTTAGAATCCAAGATGATGTAGAACAAAGAAATTATAATTATAACGTAAACATTGGGGAATTTTTTTTAGGGGTGATATAATACAATTTGAAGGGGACAATCAAAAAAAAAATCGAGAGAGGATAATATTTGCCCTTCCTTACCTGGTTATCCGTTTGTCATTGACCACATTGGTGATGAAAACTACATTGCATCATTGATTGCATGCTAAGTTGAAAATCAGAAACCAAAAATTCGATTCAATTGGTGAAAATCGCTCTGATTAAGCGAGGATTACTTTTCTCATTTAACTTATAACACCGGTAGATTTTCTCATACATGGGTAACCAAATCATATTAGTAAAAGTATTTTATTTTAGTCTTTTCAATTACTTTTTATTAATTTTATATTTTAGTACAAAAGAGTTGTGGATATTTTAAAAAAATCCTATTGTTTAAGCCTATTTTAACTTTAAGGAGTGAGTAGTCTAAGAAGTTTAAGCCTGATATTTCTTTTCTTGGTTAAAATCGGGTTTGGGGGTATATTTGTGGCTCATTTACACCTCTAATGCAGTAGCTTGAGAGTAACTAGCTCGATTTCTTAGAAACAAATAATTTGATGGAAATGGAAACATATTAAAAGTACATGCCCTAAAGTCTTTTTAGAACCAATGTTCTTTCTAAGAAGGGGACCAATTAACGGATTACAGAAGCACACTCGATAGAAAGTTAGAAACAATAATCCAATCCACCCCGATACATAAATGGTTCGCTAAATAGTGTTATTTATTATAGTAGTCCCAAAAACTCATAAAAATTGTTTTTTTAAAAAACAAAAGTGATCATACAAAAATTATTTAACAGATATAGTTTCATATAATGTTTTTCCGAAAGAAATGGTCCAACAGCCACTTTACCATTTTAATAAAAAGGAATGGATATGTAGCCATCAAGAACATTATTTTTTAACGAAAAAGTAGTATTGAGACCATTTTTATTTTCAAAAAAAATTCTATATGACTATTTATTTAGTACTAATAACACTATTTAGTGGGATAATTCGTGTAAGTTACACTTAATTTTATTTTCAAGTTGTAACTTTGTAAGAAAGTTTAATTGGTTGGTCTTCATCCAGTGCGACCAATGCCTTTGGATAAGGGTGAGCCCTTTTGGAACATGGGGGATCCCAACATGTTTTATGGCGTGGGTCTAACCCGCATCGGATGATCTACATCCTATGGAGAACAACCCCTCCTCTAATGGGAGAAGTCCTGAGTTCGATCCCAGCATGTTTTACGACGTGGGTCTAACCAGCATCGGATGATCTACATCCTAACGGACCACCCTCTTCTGAGTGAAGTGGCATCAACCCCTCCTCTAATGAGAAAGGCCGTGAGTTCGATCCCATCAAATCCCACTAAAGTTATAGTTAAATGACAATGAATATTAAATAAACTCATCATATATTAATGTAAAACAAACATCATTCGTGATACGAAATATGTCTAGATTGGATCCTTCCTGATGTTGAAATATGAGAGAATTCAATGCAAAGACCTAACTTAATTAATGAATGGCCCATAATCAATTTCAGAATATTAAATTGTGTCCAGACTTGATTGACAAGTTTAACGGAAATAGTATCAAAATAATAATCAAGAATGTAGGGTTTGGATTAATCTGGAACAATCCATGATTATTTCCAACCAATGATAATGGATTTTATCTGCTAATTTTACCCTTCTGACCTCAATAATATAGGCAAAAGACAATAGTGGTTTGTGGTATATATTCTAAGTACTTTGTTCAGGCTTTGTAACCATATCTTTAAACATCTTTTATGATGTAGTTGTGGTCCTCTACTAAATTTTAACTATATACGGAAAAACAAAAGAATTGCTATTTCCCAGAGATTGATTTTGATTTGGGAATCTCTTTATTGACAGAAAGTATTGCAAATTTTTATTTATTTATTTCAATAATGTGCTATGAACGCATGTACAGACTATAAAGCATCACAAAATATGTTGGAGAAAAAGACGGGATTTATGGAGCTTCTCGCTTTGTCGACTTGGTTAAAAACTCATTTCCCTTTTGGAGAAGACTCGTGTTCGAGTCCTGTTGTGTGCAAACAAAACTTTAGCCCATTCGTGTATTAATATAATTATGCTTATTTTGTTTAAGAGATATTGAGTGAGAAAATTTTGGCCAAGTCAATTGTTTGGAAGTGTTAAAGTATAGACTTGATAAGTAAGTGGGATTAAATCGAGTCATCTCGTGTATAAAAACCGGGGTTTTTTGGCACAGAACCCCTTGATTTTGAAAAAAATGCAGTTTACTCTCCATGAATTGAAATATGCAGTTTACCCTCATATAGTTTGAAAATAGGTACAAAATATCACATTCGTATATAATTTGTGTTACATACGACATATATTGCGTACAAGTTTTGAAATTACATATTAAAATACTAATTGTACCTTAGGGGTAATTGTATAATGCATTGTCGCTAGTCCAAGCAATGCTGGTCATCACCTTAGTGCGATTTTTTCTAGATAAACTTATTATAAAAAATTTAGAATCTTGCAAAATATCGTCGAGTGTTAATTTCGCCCTTCCATGTGAATCCTCTACTCCACCGTTTCCTAGTACTCTTTGGATGCCAAAAACCACATTGTCTAGAAGTATCATCTTCTTCCTCTCTCGTTTTACATTATGATCCTGGACTTGTAAAAAATAACTTTACAATCAAAATTTTAAATCATAAATGTACTAACCTCCCACTATGCGTGAGGTCAAAGAAGGGTTGAGCCACTTTCTGCATAATGTATCCGTGACATTCTGGTCACATGACAACAATTTTACGTTGCGCAAGACTCACTCTTTAAATAATATACACTTTAAATCCATATGAATAAAATTCAAAATTTCACACACTTACAAACTGAGAGAATTTTAAATTTTTCATTGGTTTTTATGAATTTCATAATTTATGATGCTACTATTTCAAAATTATAAAAAAAATTGTCGTGGTCATGACACAACTCTTGCATCGACTAATTTTGTCCATTTAACTTATGCTAGCCAAAGTATGAGATATAATTGTATTTACATTTTCTAACATAATCGACTCCTGTAGTAATATTATATTAATTGAAAAAATAGTTGAGTGAAAAAAACATGTTATGCCATTAACAAAATCAAATGAAAGATGTGGTTTGAGTACATAGTTCAGTTGACAAACATCAAGAGAATATAGGCTTATATCAAGTAATATTATGTTGAAATGATTTTTTTTATATATAATTTGTGTTTAAATTTTTATTTTATTATGTTTGTTCATAAAAATTAAAAAGACCCGAAAAAGAGTTTTGGAGGGAAAAAAATTGATGTATTTTAGAAATTAAGATTAGTTACCATGGAGCCTTTTACTTAAGAATACACTGTAGAATATAGATCAGTGAAACTATTAAAACTAATGTGTATATGCATATTACCAATTACATGTGATATCTTCATAAATTAACACATCAAAAATTATGGAAAATTTTTTTTTATGGTTTTGGCAACGAACCCCAATATGATTTTTCAAATAGACAAGTTACCTCTCATATGATTTCAAAAATAAGCAGTCTACCATCTGTGTTTCGAAAATATGCAGTTTACCCATGTGGTTTGTGAATAAGTGCAAAACACACCCCTTAATTTAAGGGGACAATGTGCTATATTTTGCAAACCACAATGAGGTAAACTGCCTATTTGAAAACCACAGAGAGAAAAATCGACTATTTACAGGTCACAAGGGTGTAAACTGCTTATTTACAAAATCACAGTTGGTAAGTTGGTAAATTGTAGCTGGCTCCAAAAATTAGTTCCAACTCAAGATAGAAGATTCCACATTTTTGTGAAATGACAACGTAGATTGGAAACTCGTGCAATTGAAATCCTCAAACTATCAAATACTGTACAGTGAATCGGTTTGGATTGTTACAAAGGTGTACATATATCAACAGTTGCATCAAAGAACAAGAGGAAAAGGGACTTACCACTTCCTCTGAGAACAAATTATGGGGATTACGAATACTAATATCCATTCGAAATACATTAATCATAAACCAGCATTCTCCAAAACGAACGTTTCTGCACGCTTGAATGTTGCTGCACTATTTAGTTGCTTCCTGCGGATCAAGATGAACTGGTTCGGCTACTTAAACTTGAAGGTTCCTTCTTCCAGTCAGGATTCTGAAAGCATTTCAATGGTCTAACCTGTACATTCAATCATATTTAAAATGATGAAAAAGGAAGTAGAAAATTTATAAAGACACTTCAACACAAAAGGTCGACATTCCATTTGCTCAATTCGCATTCTTATATTATAAAACTCACTATTTTCTTAATAATGTTACAAACATTTGTAAGGTAAGGCTCTACTGCTTCCGTAGTAGCCAAGGAGGTAGGAGTTAGAGCTATGAGCTAGGCAGTTAATGAGTTAATATCAATCCGACTATTTCACGAATGAGGTCAGGATCTACCTATCCATGTTCGAGGATGTTGATCTCATGTTGATTTTTCGATGTTTTTTTAATATCAAGATTATTGAAGTGTTCCGGATTTTATAAACTTTGCGAAAGTGATGCACGTTTGAACGGAAATGTAAAAGTATTATCTGATGGAGAGGAGGTTAGAGAATATGTAGTTGGTGGTGCGAGTTGAGTTACCCTCTGCTTCCATGGCTTGTAACACCGTACAAAGATGAGGAACACTTTTCTGGATCCGAGTTCAACCCATTTCTTGAAACTGCAAGATCTGCCGCTGTCAAGGCATTTTCGCAGTGGTTGGAGAATCCTTAGCAAAGTTATGTGGAGACCGGATAAGAGGAAAATGCCTAGTGTTGGTTTGTTGTTTACTTCATAATATCATGATTGATTGCGGAGACAGTTTGAATCAAGATGTTTCTTTGTCTGGCTATCATGACTCTGACTATATGGGACAGATTTGTAAGCAAGTAAATCCCGCTGGAATAACAATTAGAGAAAACTTAGTGAAGCATCTGCGATGCAAAACACAAAATGCAGCACCGCCCTTTTGTTGATGTTGCAACAAGCTGATTCTTGCAAGTTTCGTCCTACCGTTTTCTTAATGGGGAATAACTAAATTTGATTCGCATGTTAAAAAAAAAAAAATTCAACAACTCATTTTAATACGCTTTACGCTTTATGGATAATCTATCATCTGGGTATAGTCAGCCATCATGTTTTTCAAAAAGCTCGATAACAAATTTTTTACTCTAAAAATACTGCCTCATGAATACTGTCTCATGTGTAAGTCGAAAGATTTGTATATGTATGGTGTTAACATAAAAGGTATTCACATGCACCTTGTTTCGAAAATAAACACCCAAAAGCAACTTAATGAAATATATAGGGTGGTTTTGCACATCAACAGTTTTGAACAAGTGACTCCCAGGCTTGACACCATTTTATAAATCAGTTTTCCCAATTTAAATAAAGTGGTCAAATAATAGTTTTATATTTTCAGAAAAATAGGCATGCATCCCATGCACACATGTTACATGTACACAGAAGGCATATGCAAAGGAAGGGGGATGGTATTGAGGGAGAGGGAGGAAGTAGAAAAACCAACCTTCCCACGCTTTATGTGGCCGAATCTATTGTAGATGGATTCAAGCCTTGGGATTATTTGCTTAAACGTTGGTCTATTAGCTGGGTTTTCACTCCAACACGGCTCAATCAACCTGTAAGAGAGTAGCAAAAGGCAAGGCAAGATAAGTTTGAATTGGCATAAATGTTTAGATAAAGGTGAAAATATGCAGCATGCGAGTATGAATTACAATAAACTGAAAACAAAAACTAAATCACGGGGAAAGAAAAATGAGCGGTATCATTTCTCCATTATAGGTGTGCAAGAAAACATTTGCATAATTTAAGAAATCCTTAGTACGTACTCCTTCAGTCCATGGGCATATAACTTTGCTGAGGCTCTAAAAGGTGGGCGCTCTTTTGCAGCATAAGATATGGGGACTTCATTGTCTTCCTTGGAGTATAAGGGTGGGTGTCCTTCAATAATCTAAGTTTAGCACATCAGAAAAATCAGTTAATCAAAACCTGGGATAGAAATCGTAGTTTGTCAAAGCGACACTTCTTTGACAATAAGCATACATCATTCTTGTTAAAATCAAGTCATGTGATAATAGATACTTTACACTAACAAATAAGACGAAAAGTACGACACAAAAGCAAATCAACAAGGTGCACAATGGAAAAAATCCCGCCAGTCCACCAAATAAATGGCATGATTAACAGAATTATCTTAAATTTTAAAATTCGTCAAAGATGCATTGTATTGAAAAGCAAATACATTCTAATAATTGAAATCTTGATATGGTCTCCAAACACTGATAAGACATTCCAAGGCTACTTTAATGAAGAGTTGTGAAACACAAGGAACTACAGAACTATTATAAATTAATGTTTTTACTTGATTCAAGTATATGTGCTATGAATCAATCAGTGATCAAATTAAGATCCACACAGAATATGCATGTATATTTCTGCAGACATGCTTTAATTCTTTAGCACCCTGTATTTCTTCAACAAATCAAATGTTATTATCATCAACAACCTTGATATGCAAGTGGGAAATCCAATGCGTAAATAAATTGAAAAACTTGTTCGGACCATGCCAACAAACAAAACTGCCCTTCTAACCTAACATTTTCAGGCGTCTTGTTACATTACCTCTTGTAAAATCAAAGCAAATGAGAAAACATCCACTTTGGTATCATACTCTTCATTTTCGAAAACTTCAGGGGCCACTTACCGACCTTTCAACACAGAAATATTTTGAAAGAATCAGTCATTTATTTACAAAATATTTCTAATGGCGAAAGAATCATGTACTTCTAAGTGAAAAGTTAGGCAGATGTTTATATGCAGGTATACAAGAGATGAAATCTTGTTTCACAAGATCCTTCCAGGAGTGGGACCAAAGACTCCTAAACAGACTTTACATTGCCAAATTATAGCATCCTAACAGTCATGTTGTAGTTTTTGCAGGGAAGAATCTTCAGGGAGTCAAAAACTCACAAGAAGTATCGTGACAACTCAGAGGCCTATCTTCAACTGTGTTGGCAACTTCGAGAAGCTTGCTAACGCCGAAGTCTGCAACTTTCAGATGCCCAGAATCATCCCTCAAGATATTTCTGCTTTGTAGTAAAAAAAATAAGAGCGAATTCTTTGAGAAACTAGAACAACATAATAAAACTGTCAATTATCATCCCAGCATTCTAGCAAAATACGAAGAAAAGTTCAAAAGGAAAAGACTTACGAAGGCTCAAGATCACGGTGTATGATTGCTTCAGGTTTATGTTCATGTAGATAGTTCATTCCCCTGCATACCAAAATTTGCAAGACAAAACTGAAGGCGCTATTTTTTATAGCGAGTATAGGAAGGTAGCATTAGCATAACATTTAACATTCATAGGGTTGACAGTAATTTTGGTACGTCTTTGTCAGCAGTATAATTCATTGTGTGAGTGTGTGTCTGTAACGAACGATTCTCTCAGTAAAATTTTGTGTTCTCATCTATTGTTTTACTTTCAATTTTTCCTTTGTTGTTCCAAAGGTTCCTATGACAAGGTATTAGCTCTACACGGAAAATATTTTCTGAACATCAAATCTGCAATTTAATTTACTTTAATTCCATGAAACACTATTCGTATGCCGGTATTTTCTTTTGCCCAAGTGCTAAGAGAATGAGATAAAGAAGATAAATAACTCGGGTTCTCAACTTCTTTCCATTTAAAAGAGATGAGAATGGTCAGTGGCTTATTTTCTTCTATCATAAAAATATGGAACTATTTGTACCAAATTAGGAGGATGTATAAATACTTTTTGCATCTCATAAGTTCGTAAGAAAACACATTATTAAAGAAACTCAGAAACATATTAAACCTTGCAATGTCCATAGCAAATCTGAGAGCTGTTACAGGTTTAAGAGCTCCTCTTCTTTTCAAATACTCATGAAGGTCACCCTGAAAATGAAGGGTATATTTATCAGACACAGGTACAAGAATAGTTCAGAACAGATAACAAATTCTCTAAGGACTATAAGGAAGATAAGGCTAAATATTAAATCAATAATCTAATTGCATGTCCGATACAGTATAATCCATTTAAAAAATAATTGAAATTATCAATTCACATAGAAAAAAAATAAATCAAAACAAAACTTTGCTAAACCGGATAAAACTTCTGAGAGACAAAGTATATTCTAGCATAACAAGAAATATATGCAAGTATAAGCAATTCAAAACAACATAAGAATTAAACTTCAGAACAAAAATGACTTCATGAGAAAACTTAGCAAGGAATAAAAGATCAGAAATTTTTAATTTACTGAAGTATTTAAAATAGTTTCTAAGGAAAAACCTTTGGTAAGTATTCAGTAACAATCATCATAGGACTACTTTGTGTCGCGGCACCAAGAAATTGGACAACATTTGGATGCCTTATTTTCTGAAGCAACCCAAGTTCATCTCTAAATGCCCGCCTGGACATTCTAGTAGATTAGAATATGCGAAGTTGAAAAGAATTAGAACCATATGAAATCTATCAAAGAACTCACACTTTACCCTCATCAGCAATACCCTCCCAAAACGGTTTAACAGCAACTTGTGTTTCACCCATGAAGCTATTCGGTAGGTCCCCTAAAAATATTGCATCAAAAAAGTGAATAAAAACTATGTCAACTACAACTATTATTAAAGCTAAACAAATTGACTATCCTTATTTGTTGTTTGAATGTTTCATGAATTTCAACCCATTGCATTTTAGATTTCTAAATAGTGAGCCTGTTCAGCTTATCATTTATCAAGCATTCAATGGGAGAAAGGAAAAAAATGCTATATCTAATAAGCAATGTGCCAGAGTTAACTAAATACCTTGGTTATTTTAACACTGTTTGTGCATTTTCAAATGCTTAAAAAGAAGGCTATATAACTGTCAAAAAAAAAAAAAGGAAGGCTATATAACGCGAAACAGAATCATAAGTCAACATCAGAAATAAAGTGACCAAGAAAAATCAAAACCTGGAACTTGTCAAGAATCCACCAAGAAAAGTTCAAATATTTGAGTATCAAAGATAGTTGAATTACCGAAGGAGAATTCAAGCCCACCCTATATTTTTCGAATACTAACAGCTGAAATTGAAAATCAGGTATGATTCATGACTGAATCCTAAACTATGGTGTAGGAAAGGTTTCCTAAAGCGAAATTTAGGTCAAGATCGGTGAAGTATAGACAAGAATCAAGAAAACCATTCAAAAACCACGAAATACATTTAATATTCATAATTTAGGTGTATATACAATGGACTAGTGGCAGCGTTACGGGGAGTGGAATTTACGCGGTGTCGGAGGGCGCGTGACAGTTGTGCTTGGCTGCGTGATTTCTTTTCGAATTTGTCCGACTTAACCGATCTTTATCTCCAGAATCTATTTTTATATTTTATATTAAATTATCGAGGATATAGTTATAATTTTTTTATATATTTTATAAAATATATAGTATTTTATTATAATACAATTAAACTATTCTAGAGATATATATAATAAATTGATGAGAAAATTTGTAATACAATTATTTTTAGAGGTACGTAATCATCCATTATTACCATGTTAGTGTATTGTAATAAAAGATCATGTACGATCTATGAATGCTTTAAAAAAATGTATCGATCATATTATATATTTTAATTTTATAAGATATATTGTATTTAACATATGTCCGATACATTTTGCTCATGTAGAATTTTTTCAATATTTCTTGAGGCTTAGACAAATGTTAATACTGAAAAATAATTATCTTCTTAAGGAACATATTTTTTTTTTAATGATTCTTAACTTCTGTCAACAACCTTTCGTGTCTTTCCTTTTTTGAATCTTGATAGTTCCATCGTTCATTAGACAAAATCCTTCATTAGTTTCCAGCCGAGCGAGTGATGAAACAAATACGTAAATTGTTAGTAGGAAATCGAAAAGGTCCTTTCTCCTCGTGGTTGTCGTATTTCATCTTCTCCATGTTTATAAAGTTTCAGTTTCCTTTTTTCGTTGGAACTTTCTGTTAGCATATATGCCCTGCAAACCAAATGTTGGTCTATTGGGCTTTATGCACCCAAAGCCCATTAGTTACTTAATGACCCTATATATATGTCATTCTAGTTTCTGAAAAAAAAAAAAGAGACTCCATTCAACACAATTACATTCACTCTCATAGAAACGGTAACACCAAACTAGCACTGGTGTTGGCTTATAGATCTGGTCAGGTTGATTGGACTCGAGGACCACCGACATCAGATTGATTTCGCTGTTATCGGTAATTCTCTTTTCGTGCATTATATTTGATTCGTGCATGCTAATACATGAATCAGGCGCGATCGTTCGTCCCCGGGTCAGATCTGTTTATTGTAATATTTCCGCTGTGTTTGGATCTGTTGCCGGGGTACGGAAACCCAACAGTGGTATCAGAGCCAGGTTCCGCTTTGATTCATGTATTTGATAATTATTTTTTATTAGATTGTTTCCCACAATACTAATCGCTTTAGAATTTCAAAATTATGGAATCCGGAAATGTTTCCCATAATCTGCTCGTTGGTGTTCTGCGTAGGGAAATCGCGACCAGGGACGTGGGTGGATAGGCGGCGGCGTGCGAAACAGTGGAGGCTGCTGGCTAGGGTTTCGAACCCTAGTGATTTGGGGAAGATGATGATGAATAGTGGCTGCTAGGGTTTCAGGGACAAAGTTGGAATTTTAATTTTTTTTGGGCTATTTTTGAATTTTAAGGTTTTTAGACCAGAAACTTCGAAAATTGGTGTGAAAAATTGTTTTTAATTTTGGATCCAAATTGTTTGGAGTCCATAAATTTTTTTGGGTCATTTTAGATGTTTTATCCGGATATTATTTTTGAAGCAATAAATCATAAACTTAATTAATTAAAAATATATTTTTTTATTTATTAAGTGTAAAATGGAGATTTTACAATTAGTTGAAATTTTAATTAATTGAAAATTGAATGAAAATGTTACATTTTGTTAATTTTATTTTTGGTTAATATTATAATTTGAGGTAAAATAGTGATTTTACCAAATAATTGAAATTTAATTAATTCGAAATTAAATGAAAGTGTTTCATTTAATTTGTTAATTTTATTTTTGATTAGTATTATGATTAAAAGGTAAAATATGGATTTTACCAATTAATTGAAATTTAATTAAATAGAAATTAAATAAAATGATTTTATTTAATTTGTTAATTTTATTTTCAATTAATGATGTGACTAGTGGAAAATGATAGAATAAATTAATTATTGTGATCTAATTACATGTGATGTAATTAGTGCAATTACATATCATGTAATTGTTTAGTTTAATGTTTAATTACATATGATGTGATTGCATGATGGATGATTATGGGCCTTGACCAATGTGTTTAGGTGAATGTTTAGGTTTTTATTGTTTCATTATTATTGTGATTTTGGTTATCGGGCCTGCGAGCCTGCTCTTTCTATTTTCTGATGAATCCCACCCCGGATTTGTATCTCTATTCTCGTGTTTGCACGATTTAAATGTAAAATCTTTAGAATTAGTGGGAGATCAAGATTGAAGACGGAGCACCAAGATCAAGACTTGTATGATGGAAACAAAATGTAATAGGATTGCATTGCATACCTGCATCACCTTAGACAGACTTGTGATCCACGTATGGCTCACGTGGATCAATTAGGAAAAGACCGTAATCGTCCATATTTATTTTTATTATGCATGTGATGTATGATAAATGTTTGTTTGTATGTTTTATTAGTACATATGACTGTATGAATAAAACATAGTTGCATGAATTCGGCAATCAAACAAACAAGTACTTGGTGAGATTTGAAAATTATTAAATCCCTCTTTTGAATATGATTCAAAAAAATTTAATATCAAACTGTAAAGGGAGCTCAAAGGAGTTTGTTGTTTCCTGTCTTCCATCAACAGTTAAGCCATGAGACGCTACTTGTGTCAGGTGTCTTGTCTCACCCTCGTGGGGGGCATCTGGCATGTGAAAGCTGTGTGTTTAACTGCCACTTAATTATGGATATGGTTCTGTTAACCTTTAAGATTACTCACCCTCGTGGGGTTTTATTGGCGGACATTACCATCCGTGGGATGGGTTAGTTTGATGTGAGAAGGCATAATTGGCCTGCCTCCGTAGGGTTATACCAATCACGAGACAAATATCTTGGGGGTTGCATATGATGCAATTGTGAGCTACCTTTAGTATCATGAGGTCGGCTAGACCCTCGCCCGGGGCTATCATGAGCTAGTTGGACTCCAAGCCCACTAAGAAAATACGATTTTTCGTTCATTTGTCATGAGGGTGACGAATTCAAAAAAATTTAGTGGGAGCATTCAATAACTAAAGTCCATAGTTTTTTGAATTAATTAATAATCAAACGGTTTGCATGTATTTTCTGTTTATTCTCAGTATTGTGATTGCCGTGAATCCGATTGCATCAATTCTCGATACAAACAAAGTAACCGCACCAAATTATTCTGATTGACTATTAATTTTAAAATAGTGCTTGCTTCTAAAAGGTTGCTATATACACTTGGTGGGAGCCTCCTGTTTGAAGTGTCTCCCGGTTCGTCTCATGAAGAGATAGCCACACTTGAGAAGTGATTGGACGATGATCTCTAGGCTAGGTTCTATATGATAGCATCAATGTCACCAATGAGTTTCAACACAGATATGAGAAATTCGTTCACATTGCTGATATTTTCCAACACCTACAAATGTTGTTTGGTGAACGGACGTGATTACCGAGACTTGCTTCAAAAGAGCTATTTTCATTTCACATGCGAGATGGGGCTCCAGTCTATGAGCATGGTGTAAGAAAAATATCTCTTGTTGAGAAATTGGAAAATTTGAATGTGACAAATCCTCATTAACTGGCTATAGATTTGATCTTCTAGTCAAAATGTTGGAAACTCATGAGTCCTTGATTCAAAAGGAGAAACGTGTTCTTCTTGTCGAATCTTCTACCAATGGTAGGAAGAGTTCAAGGATAAAGAAGAAGAAGGGAAATGGTTCCCAACCTTAAAAGACGAAAAAGGATATAGTAGCAACTAAGAAAGGAGAGGCATATATGTTTTCACTGCTAGTCACTGGCGCAAAATTATAAGGAATACATATACTAGATGCGTTCTAGAAATGGTATGTTATATATTAAATTTAAATGTTTCTATTATTCTACTTCTTTGGTATATGATGCCAGTTGTGCTCGCATTTTTGCAAAGAGTTGCATGTGATGTGAAGAAGTAGAGAGCCATAGGAAGGTGAAACCTACCTGAGGCTAAGCATTGAAGCAAGAGTTGTTGCAAAGGCTGTTTGAAACATTTATTTAATATAAAATCTTGAACTGGTTAGGAACTAGTTTGAGCAATTATTTATTTGTTCTAGATTTAATCATGAACATTGTTCCTATTTTGATAGAGAATGATATTCTTTTAAATATGCGAACGTGATTTGCAGTATTTTTAAGAATGCATATTTTATTGAATCTGATGAACTTATGAATGATTAGTATGATTATATTCAAAGAATATAAAAAGAATGATAACTTAAATCCAATGTATATTTAGCATGTGCTGAATGTCCATTGAATTTGATTCATATGGACGTATGTGGAGCACTAAATGTTAGTGCAAGATGATGTTGAGTTATCTTAAAGAGACTGTGACTCTCTCTGAGTAACTCTAAAGTTACATATTTGTTGAATATAATCATACCAATGCAGTGACCAAAACTCCATATACGATATGGACTGAAAAATAATTCAAATTTTTATTTTGAGATTGTTCTGTTTATGTGAAGCAGCCAATGAGAGATGAGTTGGATAGTTGATCCATCTTATGTTATTTTGTGGAAATTTATATTATCAATTGCAGGCAAAGAGTATGTTTCGCAAGTGCAATCTTTCTAGAGAAAATATTTCTATTAGAAATGGTGACTAATATAACTTGAAAGGGTTCAAGAACCACAAACCATTAGAAAAGTGAAAACGATGAAATTAATTGAGTCAATCACAACCTTTGATTTACACACACCAATGAGATTTGAAAGTGTTTCAAGAACTCCTGATAAATTGAATTTATTCCAGAAAGTAGTCAAAATGGTTTTGACCATGGATGTGATCCTAGGACTTTCAAGGAGACGATGTTGGACATCGTTTTGGAATATTGACGAGATGCTATAAAATTTGAAATAGACTCCATGTACTCTAATAAGGTATGGACCTTAGTAGATCCAATTTGAGAATTGTTCTCATTGGCTGCAAATGGATCTAAGATTGAAAGCTTGGAGTGTATGGGAAGATAGCGACCTTCAAAGCTTAACTAATGGGAAGAGGTTATTCTCATAAGCAAAGAGTTGTCTGTGAGAAACTTTTAATCAGTTGTGATGCTATAGTCTATTTGGATTTTATTAGTTATATCTGCATATTATGAATATGAGATATGATAGTGGATGTGAATACAACATTTCTCAATGGTGACATTGAGGTAGAAATGTAGCAGTCAAAGGTGTTCACAACTTATGGGCGTGAGCAAAATGTTTGCAAACTCCAGAGGTCCATTTATAGGCCTAAGAAGGCATCCCGGAGTTTGAACTTCCATTTTGATAACATCATCAAAGTGTTTGGTTTTGTTAAAAATCCGGAAGTGACATGTATGTGCAAAAAGGTTAGTGGGAGCATGGTTATATTTGTGATGCTTTAAGTCGATTATATCATGCTCATTGTGAATGGTATTGAATTAATTAATTAAAGCATGATTATCTACTAATTTTACCATGTAAGATTGAGAGAAGCGTCGTATGTGCTTAGCATAAGGATCTATAGGGATAGATCTAAAGGATGTTTGAGATCTCTCAATCTACGTACATAAACACTGTGCTAAAATGGTTTAGCATATAATAGTAGAAAAATGAGTTACTTCCCAATATGTCATAGTATCATCTCTCGAGTCAATGTGTCTTAAATTGACGAGGAGAGAGAAAAGATGACATTGGTACCTTATGTTTCGACTTTTAATAGCATATTGTATGCTATGGTATGTACTTGGCCTGATATATGTTCTTAGAGTAATGAGCAGACATCAGACAGATCCCGGTTGTTGAGCCTTAAACGCATGGGTGCGTTTAATGCGTTAAATTATCCCCAGTCAATCTTTGAGTTTTGATGATCAACAAAACTTGTGTCTGTTATACTAATGCATCTACTTAGTGTGCAGATTAAGTGATGAAAAGTGGTTTGGATTGAAGAAAATCAAGTGTGCATATTCTGGCCTGGATCGCCCCAGGCGATGGGTGTCAGGCATCGACAGAGGCGATGGCTAGGCGAGCATGCGAGGAGGATCGCCTGAGGCGATGGTGAACTTCGCCCGAGGCGATGGCAGCCACAGGGACTTCGCCCCCGCACATCGACTGGAGCGACGCCGAGGCATGGCGCGGGCATGCGCGCAGGGAGATCGCCCGAGGCGATGGGCTGAACGCCCGAGGCGATGGCACGAACGCCTGAGGCGATCTGGAGTTCGTTTGAGGCGATGCAAGATTTGAAGGAGCTGAGGCTACGACCTTAATTTTGGCATTGGATCGCCTGAGGCGATCCAGCGATCGCCTGAGGCGATGTGATTTTTGGTGACCGTTGGGGCGCGGCGATGGTGGTCGCCTGAGGCGATGTCCGAGGCGATCTTGGAGTGATTTCAGCCTTATGAGTAGCAACGGCTAGTGGGAGCCTTGGAGGCCTTCTACACTATAAATATGGATGCTTTGGAGCATTTTGAAGCTAAGGAACAAGCCTACAACTTATACAAAAGTCTTGATAATTATTATTTGATTTAAGCTTTGCAATCTCCATACATTGTTATTGTATTGGAGCTTGTAATTCTTCTATTGTGTGTGAGTCTTGTTCACTTCGTGTTGGTACACCGTGAAGGTGTGTGTTGAGTTATTGTAAAGGTCATCCAACACCAAAGCAAGTTGGAAAATTGTAAAGTCATCAACAAGTCTAGTTGGTGCAAGTGTGTGGCTATCATTGGAGCCCTTAAGGCCAAGAAGACTCGTGAAGAGTGTTGGTAGCTCGGGAAGAGCTTTGTATACTCGGGAAGAGTATTGTGCTCGGGAAGAGCTTGTGTACTCGGGAAGAGTAGTGTGCTCGGGAAGAGCGTTATAAACTCGGGAAGAGTTGTTGTGTGGCTAACTTGGAGCCCTCAAGGCCAAGACCAATTGTTCTAGTGGAACCTCGGTTGGAGGTTATCTAACCGGGAAGATGAGAAATAGGCGATTCATCGCCGAACTTCTATAACAAATCCTTTTGTTATTTATTGCTTTATTTCCTTTACGCATTTATTTATTTTATTCTTTGCATTTATCGATTGACTAAAGGCTTCCGCAAGCGCAAAACTCTTTTATTTTTCAAACTCATTTTAAAAAGCTTAAGTAGCCAAGGAATCTCATTCACCCCCCCTCTTCGATTCCAACACCGGTGAAGGTCACTGGAAAACTGTGAAAATAATCCTCAAGTTCTTATGAAGAACTTATGATATGTTCATGGTTTTTGGATCTGTAAGTGGAGAAATAAAAGTTGAAGGCTAAGCTGATGCTGTTTTTTAAATTGAATGTAGATGATACCATATCGATGTTCGGATTTGTATTTAAGCTCAATGATGGTGATGTCTCTTGGAAACGTTCCAAGCAAGAACACCACATTGGATTCCACCACTGAAGCTGAATACATTGCAGCATACGATACAGCAAAGATGCAATTTGGATAAGAAATTTCATCCAAGAGTTGGGTGTAATTTCTAGTGCAGTTGACACAGTCTCTGTGTACTGTGGCAACATTTGAGCTATTATAAATAGCCAAGATCTTATCAGGATCCAAACATATATTGAGAGAATATCATCTAATGAGAGAGATGGTAGACGTGATCGAGAGAATCGCTTCAACAGAAAAATATAGTGAATCCACTGACAAAGCCTTTACAATGATTGGTGTCTGTTAGATATCTTGGGAAGATGGTCTTAAGACACATGAGTAGTTGGCTTTAAGAAAATGAAAGATATTGTTGTCATACATGATTAAGTAAATCAATAGTTGATTGATTGTACATGTAATCTTATTATGACATTTCTTTGTTTGAATATTAATATATATAGCACTTCTTCATCTGTTTACCCATGCATCTTGATGCATTGATGAAGTCCTTGAGATTGCTATAGTCCATAGAATGTGGTTACGCATATGATGGTGACCATGAAATACATTCTCGACTGTGATTTCTAAATGTTCCTGGTCGATGAGCCTTCGAGAATGGGATATCGATATATGCTCGTTAGAGACTGGTATTCATGATGTGTCTAATGTAGTGCGCCGCGTTTCATCGGCGTTGGCTTGGAGAAGTCAGCACACATGAATAGGTGCTCATGAGGAATGAGTTCACTGAACGACCCTACTCGGAATTCTATAAGTGGTTACCATTTGTCGAGTATAGAATTCATAGTCATAGTTGTGCACCATTACTCCTCATGACCCGAGGCGTCATTGAGGTCTTGATAGATAGCCGTGTACTTTGATTTAATGACTGACCACATGCAGGTCATAAAGTTGTTATTTTGGGTATTCAGTGATACTGTCAGAGGCCTATGATTGTCGTTGGGGATTCACCACTGGTCTTGATGAACCAGGATGTCCTATGTGTTTTTCTGTATATGATTCAAGGAATCTCTGGCCAGAGTGGGTAGTGCTTGTGAAAAAGGAGTTTTTCATATACGCACACAATGAATCATATAACGTGAAACAAATACATAGTTATTGAAATCATAAGGGGCATCGACCAACCAATGCCCTTGATTAAATCGGGACATATTGAGTGAAAGGAATGTATTGCACGCTAACTATGGCTGACATGTTCTCGTACGTTGCTAGTCATTTGTATCTAGGTCTTCGTGAAGCGCAGATGCTAGGCGCTACCCACGATCGGTAGGTTGTTGCTGGAATTATACTTAGGCAATTATCTATTAAAAGAGTTTAATTGACAATGGGGCGTTCAGGGTAAGCCCAAAGAAGTTGTTTGACTTCTAAAATCACAAAGGTTGTGATCCTACTGCTATGATACACTTGAGCCTCGTTGGGTCACAATCAACCGGCCGCTGATCTATCGATGAGAATTGAGACTTAAATGTTAAGTGCTCAAGATTGTGTGATTGATATTCAAGATATGAGTTTAATTTTGATAGCCTCACTTTGTGGAGTTTCTATGTTTGGAAAGGTTCCATCTATAGAAAGTTCTAAAATTAAAAAGTATGATATATTTATCTCATAATTATGTACGTCATTTGTACATCAAGTTATTCAATTGGATTGACCTACTTGGATTATGAGTTTAGTGCTCATGTGTTGGCTTTTGGGCAAGTGGGAGATTGTTAGCATATATGCCCTGCAAGCCAAATGTTGGCCTATTGGGCTTTATGCACCCAAAGCCCATTAGTTACTTAATGACCCTATAAATATGTCATTCTAGTTTCTGGAAAAAAAAAAAGAGACTCCATTCAACACAATTACATTCACTCTCATAGAAACGATAACACCAAACTAGCACTGGTGTTGGCTTATAGATCTGGTCAGGTTGATTGGACTCGAGGACCACCGACATCAGATTGATTTCGCTGTTATTGGTAATTCTCTTTTCGTGCATTATATTTGATTCTTGCATGCTAATACATGAATCAGGCGCGATCGTCCGTCCCCGGGTCAGATCTGTTTATTGTATTATTTCCGCTGCGTTTGGATCTATCGCCGGGGTACGGAAACCCAACACTTTCATTTTTCTCTATGGAACAACCCTGAAACTTGAATCTCATTGTCAGAATCATATCCAAGATGGCTAGAATTTGAAGATCCAAGAATCCGGGAAAAAAACGATGCATTAAGTACGATGATCATTATAAGAAACAGATGCAGAAGAAAATCAAGAAGAATAATTACTTAAAGATAACACAAACAAAAAAATGTGACCACAGATTAAATGCCACCATCTGTGAAGGTAACAACTATAATACAGGAACAGTAATGGATACTGGCATTACATCCCTTGCATTGGCCGAGCTCCCGAAAATTGTGTACTCCACTCCTGACCCACCAAAATGCAGCGACATGTTCTCACTCCTTTGGAACACTCTAGCTAATGATGCTGCTTTTCTCATGGCTCGTTTTGTGCCTGTAAATAGTAAACTCTGCAATAAACTAGCCAATGCCGGTGCATTCACAACCTTCTCTTTAGTAGCCGCACCACCCCTTCTACATAATTCTAGCAACACTGCCACAGCGTTTTCTTTACCCCTTGGAGTGCTACGTCGCATCATTTCAACCAGCCCACCAACCGCGCTTTCCTCATTTCCTACAGCTTCAGATCCTATTGGCTTCCGAACAATAAGGGCTAATGCACCTGCTGCTTCTTCAGACACGTCTTCATTTCTTAGTGCGTCAACTAGCACGGTTATGGCCCCTGAGTCTATCATTCTTGCACAATTCTCGTTGTGAGTTGATAGGTTAAATAAAGCAGTAACAGCATCTTTTTTACCTCTGGGAGTTCCATGTCTCAACAGTCCAGCCAAGCCTTCAATAGCCTCTTGTTCTTTGGCTATTTGTTTCTTGAATTCATAAACAGCAGAGAGGCTGAATAATGTTGCGGCAGCATTCTCCCTGGCCTCAGTTGTGTGCCCGAATCTCAAAACTTCAACGATTGCCCCTAAACACCCTTCCACATCCATGATTCTGCCTTTATTCTTATCATAGATAGACAAGTTTAGCATTGCAGTTATGGCGTTTTCTTGTGCAAAAGCATCCAAAGATGAGAGTAGGATTTTCAGAAGAGGAATCGCACCAGCCTCAGCAATGCAAGCCCGATTCTCCCTCCCAGCTTTTGCCAACAATCTAATCTCCCAGGCAGCCACGGTCTTTGATCTAGGCGTCCCATTTGCTAGTTGTTCGACAAGTAGGCCAGCTGTGGCTTTCGTAGCTACAGTAACAGCTTTGCTCCGTGAAGCAACCACAACACTTTCAGAACATGAATCTGCATTCTCAAGTGGATCATATGAAATGCCATTAGCCATGCACCACAGTAGAATAAAATTTCTCAGAGGCCTATTTGGCACCAACTGAGTATGAAGAAGCATTTGTCCGGTCTTGGGACAAGTACAGTGCCCTTCTTCCATCCATCTCAAAATTGACTCACGATCATACGTATGACCAGTTGATATTACCACCGGATCCTTCATTATTTCAAGTGATATAGGGCAACAAAAATCCTTCAGGATAGTCGTAAATTTTTCCGTAATCTCCTTCGAAATCAAGCCTTTCTTCATTTTCTTACACTTCGACTTTCCCAATTCACCCTCCTCGTCTTCAAATCTAAATAACAAGAACCTACTGTACCGTATCAAAGCCAAGAATCCATTAAGAACTGATACCGTGGGTTCAATATCCCCATCATGATTAAGAATCTGCTCCTCCAAAAACTCAATCTCAACTCTACAACTTTTTTCATTGCGAATCACCAATTTTTCCACGAGAAAGGCGTACAAATCATTGCTATGGGGCATCCTCCCCTCTTCAAATTCATGCAAAAAATAATAAAACTTGGACCTTAACAAATCATCATGGTCATCAATCATCAATCTCGAGTTTCTGGATTGTTCTCTTAACAATTCAACTTGTTCGTTAACATCCCCAGGCAAATTACATTCCTTAAGAGGGAAAATATCCAAAAGGGTCGACATTTCCTGATTCAGATCATGAAAATGACCCGAAATTGAGTGGTTCTGAAGCAACAGCCACAACTTACTTGAACCTTTTACATAATCAAGCAAGATTTTCGCCCTGTAAAGAAAGAGGTGCAACTCCTTCAAGCATAAAAGTATCGTGGGATTCATTTTCAAGAACCCCACGTCGCGAAGAGCATCCACCATAACAGAAATCACCTGAATTTTCCGAATCAGAGATCTGAAATTCCTCCGCTGAAAGAAAGGCGCCGCATCAATTTCACCGGAAAATGCTAACACCAGCTCCGTAGAAAATGAGTGCAAAGTCTCTAAAAGTGAAGCATTTGACAGACCCACCGGTAAAGGAAAAGCCATTGACGACAGTGATATCCTCCTAAACGACGGAAACATCGAGCCTATAACATCCACAACCGAAAAAATTACAAATATGTTGTAATACCCACCAATGTTTGAACAATATCTTTCAGTTTATGCCTCTAGGCGTGTTGTAGCCTTGTAGGGGTATATAAATATATGAGCAACTACGTATTCTGAATCCGCGTAAAAGGAAGAAGAGGAATCTCAAGAAGAAATCAACGACAGCTTTGAGAACGATGGGTTGGGTGAGTAAGCGAGTAACTACGGACTACTCCATCTACGTTCTTTCTTAACAAAAGAGTGTGGGTTATAATTTATTCAACATGTAATTTTTATATTTCAAGTTTCTATTTTTTTTTCCCCAATTTTTGATGTTTACTGAAAATAATATTGGTGTCTTCTTGTTAAAAACAAAACATTCATCCTTATACTGATATATACATCAGAACAGCAATTGTTGCATGTATTGGATGTGGACATCAGTGCATGTACACACACATACAATATATAACAACAACAACAATTAAGTCTTTAACCCCAATAAATTGGGGTAGGCTACATGAACAATAGAGAGAATCAAGTCGGGTCGGACACATGCGTCAGTCTTCTCCAAACGATTCTATCAGTCAACATATTTTCTGTAATCCTCATGCACTCCAAATCTTTGTGTATAACTTCGAGCCATGTCTTCTTCCGTCGTCCTCTCGCTCTCGTGAACTGGCTGAAATTAATGGACTCCACTCGACGCACATGTGCATTGCTGGGCCTACGTCGAACATGACCAAACCAGCATAAGCGGCTTTCTTGCATCTTATCTTCTATACAAGCTACACCTACTTTAGCTCGAATATCTTCATTCCTTATTTTATATTTTCTTGTTTTACCGCACATCCAACGAAGCATACGGATCTCTGACACACTCATCTTTTGGATGTGATTCCTCTTGGTGCCCAACATTCCATCATATACAATATTGCGGGTCTAATGACGGTTCTATAAAACTTTCCCTTCAATTTCAGCAGGATATTACGATCGTTACAATGTCATGGCCAAGTCCTTAGAAAATATATGGATCCAATTTGGGACCTACTTATGGACAACTCTATATAATGGGTCTAAAATATTGATATATTGGTTTATGTATTTTTTATTTAAATAGGGCCAAAATCGGGTGCATACCACTCTTTCTCAATTTCTTAGTGTTATTATTTCTATTTTCTAGGGATTCCAAATACAAATAGAACTTTTCTTCACAAATCTCCATTTGAGCAAGTACTAGTTTTTTTATGAAGCAAAAGAAAAATATAATGGTTTTGAATTAGTAATATCACAAAAATCAAATGCTATGAAATTTCCTGGTCGACGTGTATTTGGATGGTCAAAGTCTCTCTTGAGTGCAGAATATGACGATGCCGCCGAGAAAGTAGAAACTAGTTAACGTAGGATTTGGTACGTACCTAGTCAACATTTTCACGAAACTTACACACGTGTCATTATCATTGCTCCACAAGTCCTTCGTATTTGATGTTTTTAAAAAAAAAAAAAAAATTTAATTCCAACCAAAAGAAAAAGAACAATTACACAATATATATTTGAACATGAGATCTTTAGTAAATCACACAAACTTCAATTTCATGTAAAAACACCAAAATTAATATATGTAACTTAGATGTCGAAAGTGATTATATTAAGCTGAGGTGCTATGTTGCACAGATACGGATACGCGGATACGTGGATACGCAGATATGAGTACGATTGCACATGATTTTTGAAATTTGTAGGATACGATACGTCTGGATACGGTAAATTTTATTAATTTATTTATATATATATAAATATCTAATTAATAATATTTGTAAGAAACCGAGTTTCAAACATATAATCAACATTAAACACATTTGAAATCAGAATAAAGTTGCAAACTCACCAACTTCACGACAAATGGTAAAATATTAATCCAGGACATCTAAAAATTTCAAGCATATAATCGACATTAAACACATTAAGATGGTTAGGAAATAGGGATTATGTTAAATAATTTAATTTTAATTACAGTTTCAACCCTATTTTTTAAAAAAATTCCAAAATTCCCGTATCTAAGCCGTGTCGGATACGGTCATCGGCATATCTTGACCGTATCCGAAACGTATCCGAAATAAAAACTTAATTTTTGTCCCCAGATACGCCACGTGGCGTATCCGATATGTATCGGTGCCGTATCCGCGCGTATCCGTATCCCAGAAGTATCCGATACTTGACCGTGAAATTTTTTGGAGTATCGGTGCAACATAGCTGAGGTGTATTACATTCCCTCACCCTTTGCTAGATCGTCATGTTATAGTTTTCAGATTTTAACTGTACGAAAGCACATTTAAAAAAACAAAACACTTTTGTGTGAAAAAATTAAGATATGCCGCATTGGGTCGCATCAAACTTGCATGTTATTTATAGGAAAATCTGTTGATGATTACAAATGTTTCAGTGTCAGTATTGAGATTTTAGATGTGGACAAACAGTTGGATTCTTTCATTTTTAGTAGACAGTAGTTAAAACCAAGTGCTGTATCAACACGAGGGTTTGGTTGATCTGTCCACATTTGTTTTATGGACATAGCGATGATTGGACGAGAATAATCTAGTCTAAAGGTTCTACAACCTTCTACATGGCACGGCAATAACTACTCAACCCAATAGGAATAGAACTGTCAAGTTGGTAAGGCTCATCAGGTTAGGCCAAAGTTATTTAGGCTCGCGCCAACCTGTTTGAACTGACGGGTTGGGGTGGATTGATCCCGCGAGTTGATCGATTATTTAATTTATAATAAAAGTTTCATGAATTAATTAATTAATATATGATTTATTAATAATTTATTTAATAATTTTAATCATTAAAATTTAATAAAATTATATTTTTTTATTTTTCAGCTGGCCCGTCGTATGTTGAGTTAGGTTGGAGGTTTTCCAACCTATCTGGAAGAGGCATAGAAGGTAAATAAATTTAATAACTGTATATTATAGTTATAAGATGGCTACCATGGTCAATTTCAATAGAAAAGGAGCACTTGCTGATGGACTTACACTGGAGTGTCCATTGTATGGAGATTACGAGGAAGATTTATCCCACTTGTTCCTTACCTGCAAGCTTTCGTATAGAATTTGGATGGTTTGCTACAAATAGCTAGGAATTCATACTGTAATACATTCAAACCAATAAATCACTTCTACCATCATTCAAATATCCTGCGTTGGAATTTTGGAACTGAATTCTGGATTACAATGTGAAACTGTGTGGTCTTGAACATTTGGAATCTTCGAAATCCAGTGGTATTCAAGGAAGCAAGTCCGAATTCATATAACGTACTAGATATAATCAAAGTTAGACTTTGGACTTGGTTAGTAGCTAAAAAAGCAGGTATTGGATCGTACAATGCCATCGAGATGTTTGTATTTTAGTTAGACTGTCTTGTTAGGGATAACTTGTTATCAAATTATTGTAAATTTCTAAGAACATTGCTAAAGCTCTATTTAATAAATTTTGTCTTATCAGAAAAAAAAAGTATAGTTATAACACAAATCACTCACTATTATTGGGTATACACGGAAGAACTATCATATAACTTATAGAAGATAATGAAATTATAGTACATGTTAATTTCTTTTCCATAATAAATTTTGCATAATTTTAGATTCAATTATGCGCTGTAAGACTCTTATTTACTCAAAAATAAAAATTAATGCATCTACCAGTAAGCACTTACTTCCAT
This sequence comes from Haberlea rhodopensis, assembly GCA_907163345.1. NCBI lineage: Eukaryota > Viridiplantae > Streptophyta > Magnoliopsida > Lamiales > Gesneriaceae > Haberlea > Haberlea rhodopensis. The sequence goes on along the minus strand of CAJQUN010000005.1, from coordinate 23,216,696 downwards.
GTTTACAGATAAACTGTCACGTATCTGTGAAATAATTAATCAAATCAACCCTTTAAGCTTATAATTATCAACCAAAAATTATGGTGGGAACTGGAAAGAAAAATGAATAAGATGGCAGCACGAAATTTGATGCTTGTGCATGGCTAATGGCCTGCCCCGGGGCTTGGGACTGAGCGGAGAATCCTGTCCATGTCGGAGAGATGGCGGGCAATGAGCTTTTCATCAACAGCAACAGCGTGGCCTTTCTTACTGGGTGTTGACGCCGGAACCCGACCCTTCCGCAGCGCCGGAAGATACAACATGTCTGCTGGAGATGGCACTTTATTATGCTGCACTTCCATCAAAAGCTTCCGCCCATGCAAGGACGTCATTAAAGTAGAAAAAATGATTAACAAAACCAAGAAACTCAGCCTTTTTCGACCCATTTAAGGTTTACAAAATGGTAGAAGAAATGCTGTACAGGGATTTTTCTTTGTTTTTGGGTGGGGATTGGATTTGATTTTGAGGTGGAGACAATGTATTTGTACGCTAATTAAGTGCGAAATGGAGGAGGAAGATTTAGTGGGACGCGTTTGGGTAATCTGGTGAGGTCAAAGTCCAATTTGAGCGCAGTTTCATATATTTGAATATTATATTATAATATATATGTGTATATACTATTCCCAAGATATAGCCAAGTCAACGACAAAAGTGCAAAGTAGTGGAGAGCACATTTTTTTTTTTATTTTATTTTACATAGTTTAGATTATTATGTTATAAATAAATGTCTGTTTTTAATGATGAAGATAATGTTACATGCATGTAGAGAAATTTAGTTGATCAATGTGCTACGGTGATCTTTGTTTCCGTCTAACCATTTTGTCCGTCATTTTCTCGATGCGTATTAGTCAATGTCCATATACTAGTCTTGTATTTGTTCGCGTCCCTGCTAGTTGTATCTTTGTTAGTGTCACTTGTCACCGTTTGTATTTCTCGATGGTATTATTTGTATTGTCGTGTCTTACTTGTACAAGTTTGTTTAATTAATCTACTACATGTTTTCTTATCAAAAAATAAAAATGTGTGATTTGTTATATATTGAATACATAAATTGTTAGGAGGGTATCCACCTTGGCATCGTCATATGTACCTGCAAAACAAAAACAAAGTACACACTATATGCAAAAATAAAAGTAAACTCAAAAAGGATATAGGGTCGGCTCAGATCTGCTGTTTTCTCAATCTACGTCACGGAGAATCCTAGGTAAAGGCCGGAAGGTGTTGACAACACCCCAACACCACACTCCTGCCCGACCACTGCCCGACCAAAGCACACAGCAACGAACAGGAACCCCAATCTGCCTCCCCCCGGACAGAACCACTCCACCTAGCGCACACAGCACTATGAACACGAGAACCCCAAGCGAACACAGCATTAGGACAGAAAGCTCACAACCAACACGGGTCGCCTGAACCACTCACCAACGCCAAACCACCGGAGCACAAAGCACCCGAACAAGACAACCCTCACACACACTGAACCACAAAGGAAAAGCAGGAATACTCGAAGAGATGAGAGGAGACGCACGTAAGTGTGAGAGGAGTAGGGAGGCGGACGTATTGAGCCAGAGAGAATTGAGAGGCGCTACTATCAGACTTAATAACTGGGAGAGGGTTTAGGTTTTAATTAAGATTAGTTAAAGCCTTAATGAGCTTAACTAATTGGGCCAACATACCCAACATAAACAAACAGCGATAATGAATGGTCGTTCGATGATAAATATTAAGAAAGGAGAAACTAATTTGTTTTAATATTTGAAACTGATAGTTAAAATATATTTCATCATTTTATTAACCAAAAAAACATAACATCAAAGTATATATTTCTGAGTTATTCTTTAATTAGAAAATTTTAATTATCTAATCGTGTACAAAGATTTTTAAAATACACAAAATCAACATAAAAATTAAAAACGCCTTTTCAAAGTAAAACATTTATATGATATATAGAACAGTACTCTAAATTATGTGAGGTGATTAGATGCTACTGCACTTTGGGGAAATGAGACCCTTCATATAAGAGTCAAATGAAGTTCATATAAAAAAGTGAACCATATATATATATAAATCAACTTTGAACCATTAGATCTCAGCATTAAGTCGAACTCATCATCATAGGAGCAAATCAAATTGTTAATTAAATTTTTTTATTTATAATATTCTCAATAAAACATGAAGTACAATACAATTTGGAGGTAGGAAAAAAAATAATCCGTGTGTACGGATATATTTAGGGGTGAACAAAATTTCGGTCAAATCTAATTAACAAACAGACCGATTTATTTCTGAAATTCGGTTAATTTGGTTTTGATTTTCATAAAAAATCGGCCGATTCGGTTATCGTAAAAAAGTTCGGTCTGTTCGATTTTGAAAATTCAATTCGATCGGTGATTGAATAGACTGAATGCTCGGCACTAGGTACATTTATGCTAGTTTTGTTCTACGAACCGCCGAGTCAAAGCTAATTTATGTGGGGACGAAGAAGGCCGCGCCGCCGGTCAGTTTCGATAGTACTTTCTTGGATGTATTCCGTTCAAATATAAAATTAAAATTAAGGCTCTGAAAATAATAGAATTGAGGGATTTCGATGCAAGTAAAGTCGCGTTTAATTTGTGTAAAACTCTCACATTTTTTAATATATTTAATTAATTAAATGATTCTATATAACTTTATGCTAGTCATGCCCAAATTTTACGCCGCATTGGTACGGTCAACGTTTCAGTTTTTATCAATTTTCAAGGGGTAATCTACACTAATTTCAGTGTGAAATGTGCGGTCCGAAGCAAGTCATAGTCTCCCACACCGTATATTCGTAAAGATCAATATACATAAATATATACCCTTTGAGAATACGGGTGTTTGGCCACTCGATTGTTCCAAAACCTAAGTCAGGCAAATCAAAATTCCAAACTAATTCAATTCAAATTTAGTTAAAAACGTAATGAAACGTAAATCAATTCTCAAGTATATTGGACAAATGTAAGACCTTGGCGGCGCGTGTTAGGCGATCACCGCTCTCACCAACAGAGATGTTGAGAACGAGCTTCTGAACTTTGATCTCTCTCATTGGGTTGGATAGCTTCTGAACTTTAGCCTGCGGCCATTTTCAAGGGATCAAAATTTCAATCTTGAAATTCAGAAACGAAAAACATGAATGAAAAGGCAAATATTAGAAGCTTTAAGAATTTACAGAGAACTTAAATGTCACATTGCGAGTATCTCCTGGCTGGCGGCGGACAGAGAACCGGGTTTTGGATAGAGTTTTTCATTGCTTCGGTTTTTGATTTTTTTTTTAAAAAAAAAATATTGGTTTTGGTTCGAAGGTTACAGAGTTTGGTTAACCAAAATTTTTAAAATAATTAAGTTTATTAATTTTTTTTATGGTTTAAATATTTTTTTATGGTTTCGCTCCTGATAGTATAAATAAGAACTCATAAATTAACAACGTATTTTCAAGTATAATATAATTTACTTTGTTGTCTCCTTTAAATTCGATTTTTTGTAATAAATAGCAAAATAGTATTAGAATTTTAAAACTAAAAGATCAAATGTTCAAAATTCATTTGATCCAATATATGATGTATTAGTGTTTGTATTTACGTTGAATTTTCATCAATTAATCATACAATTGCACACACAAAAAAACGTTTCGAACCGAAATCGAAAAGAACCGAACCGAAAAAGTTCGGTTACAACCAAAATTAAACCTAACAATTTCGGTTCGATTTTCGACTTTGAAATTTCAAAATCGAAATTTGGGTTCGGTTCAAACCGAATCCAACGAACACCCTAGTTTTTTATTTGTCAGTTATTCTTCTTAGGTGTTTACAAATTAGGGTTTTTCTTGTCCATGTTAGGTGCGAGAGGGAGCAAACTGATTTGGCGAAGATACCCCTGAAAAAATACAAAGCTGAGGCGAAAGGATTCCAAAAATGCAAAAAGTGGATTCCGTTGCCGGGACTTGAACCCGGGTCTTTCGGGTGAGAGCCGAATATCCTGACCAACTAGACTACAACGGATTTTATGTCTATGGTCAAACCTAGATTTATTATATTTAAATCATGTTAAACTCATAGCAAATATCCAAATTAGAAAAACCATAAATACGACCGTTACTATTCAACTCATCGGTATATATATTTGCTCCAAACAAATATACTAATTCAGCCGATATCCACGTGGTATTGTAGCAACAATCTTGCATAAAGATCGTTTGGTCGAGTTTGCTTCACGTCCTGATCCCTCACCACTTTCTGCGATAGCTAAAACAATGGGTATTTATGATAATAAGAATCTGATTGATGTTATTAGGCTCAAAATATGAACATAGATAAAAGCAAACACACTCAAATTCATTTCCTTCTCCGTTGGGGACTGCTTTCAAAACCCGCTTCACTGTGTAAATTCCATGTAGTGTGTTTTGGTTTGTTGTTTTTGGGTGTAGAAATGTTTTGATTATGGCGTGAGAATCTATTTGTAATCTTATGTAACTTTTAAAGCACTACTTGTGCACTGTTTTTCTTCCGATTAAAAAAATAATAATCTTGCATAAGTAAAGATGTATAATACGGAAGTGTCTACATATTCCCATCACGTATACGACGCACTTGTGCTGTTTCAAATTTAATGACCCTTGATCGCATTGAACTGAAATTTTTTAATATTTAAAGAGCAAATATTAAATTTGTTACGCACTTATATAACTTACTAGTTTTTCTAGCATCGTGCAAGAACGGTGCCAGTGATAGCCTGATTTGCTATACGTAATATACAATAATTGCACGTGGACAAAAGCAAAGTTTTTTCCAACAATGTATCGCACACTTACAAAATAGATCCTCAAATCTTTAGGGAAAAAAGCAATACAAGGATACTTCATAGACCATAAATGTGATATCAGTTGGAAAAAAAACCTTTCACGGGATTTTGTTCCTGGTCAAGCTTCAGACACCGAGGTCGTCTCCAGACCTTCCTCATCAAGTACAACACGTTGCAAACACATTTTCTTCGTTAGTTTATTTTTTGGATTGATAGCTGCATATGGCAGTGGCAGAAAAGCTCTTTTGATGGCATAATAAATAAAAGTATTTGCAACAAACAGGTGAAGTTTTGCGGTGTAAGCTTTCAAGCAACTGTGGAAATTGTTTGGTTGACTTAAAATAGTAATTACACTACTGAATCTAAATGGCATAAAAAATTTATTTTGGTTTAAATAACCTGATTCATATGTATAATCATGTAAATTTTAGTATTAAACAGTTGCAAACTTTTTCGTTTTTCTGCGTTTTCTTTTGGATTACAATCAAAGTGGCACACGAAAACGAGACCAAAAGGATGGTGCAATATAACGTGAAATTCAATGATTAGTCCCTATAAATTCCCCTCATGGACACAAGGACAGACAACCGATAAAAAACCAGATATTTATATAGCACAAATTGAGGCAGATCACTTAATTGTCCTTGTCAATAGAGTAGGAAGGTCTATATGAATTTGAGAAGCATGCAATGTAAACAATGATCCCGCCAAGGTTGCAGAATTCTTGATCACATAAATCACATCATCTCCATGTACTTCATCTACTTGCCCAGCCAAATCTCAAATTTCAGGTAATGAAAGACAAATAATCGGTAATCTATCCATAACATAAGGAAATATCAGAATTTACATTCATGTCAACTTTTGTATCAATGATTGAGGGAAATGCTCCAGTATGTCAACTTTTATATTTCGCATGCATTCTGAGGTTTTTTTTTACACTTCGCAAAATGTTTCAAGAGAAAGTAAAGGGTACAAACAAAAAAAATTATAAAGTGAGGAGCATAAAATAGTGGCGAAAAATTATCCAAAACTGTAAACAAACCAAGTTTAATGAAATCAAACCACCACTTCTTACCTCTATCCAACCGGAATAAGTTTCACTTCCAGTAAATAGGTATTGCTCTATAAAAATGGTGTCTCCCTTAACAAAAACAAGATAAGAGAAAAACATGAGAGTTTCTGAATGTTTGAGTAACTTGTTCAATTGCAATATTCAATAAAGCAACACACAAACGACATGATTTAGGAACATTAAGAATTGATAAGTGGTAATGACATATCGGTAATCAGCATATGAACCTTAGACTGTATGCTTGGTCATCAGATCACTTGTATAATGGCAAAAAAATGGTTAAGAATAACTACACTAAGGAACACAGACAGGAAACCCTGCAGAAACAAAGGCTCGCCATGCTTAAAAAAGGACACATATCCTAGAGGATGCAATATTGAAATGAAAATTAAGTACATCTTAATTCACTTTCAGTGTTCGTCTGAATAGCTTTCCAAACTGCCTTTTAAATAAAATCAAGTAATCAAGTAGTATGATATATGTAATAAACCACATTCTACATAACTTACATATTACACATGACTTGCAAAATGGTCACAGTATCATCGATCGAGTTACGGAATTACAAAGCTGAAATGAAAAGAAACCAGATGAACTTCTTGGGCAATGCAACCTGTTATTTATTCATGATCTATTTATAGCCCTTCCACGGTTTACAAGAGGCATTCGATTTCAAAGCAATTACCAAAAATATACAGCAACATATAATTTCAAGTGACAGTCGATGCGCATCTGTTGTATTTGAAGAGTGTTTGAGAATCAGATTGCACTTCCTTTGTCAGCTACTATGTAGTTAATGCAAACGCTAACCTCACGCCCACAAAAGCGTAACATAGAAATCGGTCATCGGATCAACACATATTAGGATAACTCTATCTGAATAACATATGATAGATCGTAAAAGCACTTACTAACAGTACTATCCGGTCAGTATTGAATTTAGGTCAGTGGTCATTCAATGGACCGAAGCTAGCTTTCCACCATGATTTTTTGTTGCTTCTCACTCAACGACCCCGGCTGCATGATTGTGTTTGCAACAAGAATGGTAATAGAAGAAGATGTAGCATTCACCTACATAATACAACATCCAGTGGAGCTAAGAGAAGTGAGGACTCGAATGTAAAGAAGACACCATCACACATCAAAACATGTAGCTGGTAAAAGGATCCATCCATGCCCAAACACGACCATACGAACCAACTGCAATCTCAAAGGAGAGCTTCTTTCCAAGAGGTTCAAGAATTGGGCACATTGGAGATTTCAGCACCTAAAGATAGCTGAGAGAAAATTGTGTAAATCACGTTGGCCTCAGTTTTGTCCATAGATGAAGCAAGGATTGTTCATTAAATGAGTATAAAGACACAAGGAGAAAAAAGTTAACTTCTAGTTTTTGAATTACTTTTAAAATTTGTATAGAGTGAATTGAGCCAGGTCATAATATACAGATTATGAACATCATAATATGTATAGAAGATATATAGGTGTGTTAAATCCAAGTAATCAACTAACAAAGTTTTATTGAAACACAATCCACATGGACAATATTCAATGAGTAGGAGCAAGACAAAATCCTTGAAAACCAAAATTTCCCTATAAAGAAGGACGAGTAAAAGTGCATTGAAGGCAATTTTTGTTAAATTTTGTACACTACGATAGAATATTGATGATGCTAACCTGTTTAGGCTAAAAAAACCCATGGCCCGTGGATTGGTGTAAATAGATTCACTGTAATGGATTTTCATGCCTTTGCTTTCTAGCCTAACTTCAAATCATGGAATGAAGCAAGAAATATGATTTTGATGCATAACGCGCAACACCAACAGTAGCCAAATCAGAGAAAGAAGCAGAATTTAATTTGAAGCAAGAAATGAGAGGGTTATCACAACATTACAACGATTTGAAGCACACATGACAAAAAACCTGTGATGCAAATGTGCACGATTCTATCATAATCATTGACCTCAAAGTCATCACGAGAAATCATTCTTATGGCATACACATCTTGTGCTCATGAATCGTCACTTGTTAATTTCCTCTGTCAATCTAATTTACTCAAACAAACCAAATTTGTTCAGAATTTTTTTGAGATAATTATTTGGAATTTAATAGAGAGAGATTATTTGAGCTTATAATTGTGCAGGTGTAGCATCCATCAAAACCAATCTTGCTCTCTTCATTTTCTCCATCAAAACCTACGAGCATCGCGAGCTTCACTATCTCAGCGACGAGAATGAGGAGGAACACTCGATTAACCACATAGGAGCATCGTATGTATTTAGTGCCATGGTACGACCACCGAATTACATTTGTTCACTCCACCGAATTACATTTGTTCACTCCAACAACGTTAAAAGGGAAAAAAAATGAGGAAATTACAAGAAGGTACCACTTTTTAAAACATCTTTCAACTAAATCACCCTAAAAACTCTTCTTTCAACTAAATACATCTTTTAAAAAATATCTTTCACATAAGTCTATTTTATGGAACCCTAATCTAATTAATCCATTTTTATGACTTAAACACCCCTAATCTAATTAATCCATTTTCTCAATGGCAGATTGTTCGATTGGTTGAATTGCTTTAAAATTTCAGAACGAGTATCGAATTTTGTTCTTCAGAAATTGAATCTCGTTGTCGTTCTCATCCTCGTCTTCAATCAATTTCTCTGTTTTTTCCGATCTATTGCTTTGAATTGGTTTCGTCTTCTTCGTTGCGAGCTGTTTCTGAATTGACGTATGATCGCACCATAGCATTCACCTTCAATTGTTAAATTTTTTTGCTTCGTGACGCATCGTCGCTTGCAAATGTGCCAAATTTTTCTGCGATCTTGTGATATTTTTGCTGCGTGAATTCTAATATCAAATCTGCAAAAAAAAATATCGTTTTTCTTTTGGAATATGGCGACGGCAAAGGACAACTGTTGAGGAATTGAATTCTTCGTCGTGAATTAATCATTGGATGCATGTAAAAATATATTCATGTGGTGCATGTAAATTACATGTAAAAATATATTCATGATTCCTTGGACTGCCGTCGCCTTTTCAATTACGCATCGCCATCTTCATAATTAACTTTAAATAAATATTCATTAGGACAACCGATCCAGAATGTTTCTGACCAAATTATGTTTAACTTTTTTGTTAGATTTAGCGATTTTTTAAAGCAGTGGTTGATGGTAATATTATTATGGCATTGATATAGGGGAAATTCAATCTTGAAAGAGGATTTTGGACTGGTAATAAGCAGTTCGTATTTTGAAAAACCCTTTTTTAAGGGTTTGTTTGAAATATTCTAATTATAATTTTGAAATGTATTTTTGAACTCTTTATTAGTTCCTGATTGGATTTCGAATAATTGAATTATATTTTACAGGATTTTTTTCGAAAATTTTGGTTGGATCTTGTTTTATTTTAGATTTTGAGGTTCAAATTTGGGTTTTTATGTGTGATAAGAATGGAGTACATAAATTTGTACTGAGCTCTTCGTAATAATCATATGTAAAGTGCATGCAATTTTGATGGTTGGATATTGAAACATCGTATGAGTGAAATAGTCTACCGGTGCATGTAATTTACATGCATCGGTAGTCTACCGGTGCATGTAAATTACATGCACCTATAGTCTGTCGGTGCATGTAAATTACATGCACCGATAGACTCAAAATTTTACCGGTGCATGTAATTTACATGCACCGATAGTCTACCGATGCATGTAAATTACATGCATCGGTAGACTCAACATTTTCATTGGTTCAAATTACATAATAAATAAGTGTTAAAGACGATCACAATCAAAAAGAAATCATTTTTTACGTCTCCAGGACCCTAAGCTTTAATTTCTGAACATGTTGTGATAAATTATTTTATAATTACGAGTTTCTTTAAATAGTTGAGTGTGGTGATAGTTTTATTTGTTGTTAAATAATGAGTGGGTGGATCTGTATAAACGACGAGAGTATAATTATAAATTGGCTGCTTAATCAATGTTAAGATGCATCGTTCGTGTCTAGCGGTGCATGTAATTCACATGCACCGCTAGACTCAAGCGGTGCATGTAAATATATAATATACATGACCGCTTGTGTTTGGTAGTGCATGTAATTTTCTAAAGGTGCATGTAATTACATGCACCGTTAGATTCGTGCGGTGCATGTAAATATAATATGCATGCATTGTTTGAGTCTACCGGTGCATGTAATTTACATGCACCGGTAGACTCAAATGAATGCGCCTTTTTAAAATTAAGTTTATCACCTTAATATATGCATGTGCACCACCATCTTTCACGGGATTGTATGTAGATTAAGAACGATCAAACGCTCTCGTACAAATAACTTTGTTAATGGTTTAAAAAAAAATTAAAAGCGTTTACGTTCCAAAAATTTTAAAGAAATTAAAAAGCATCGGGGAGACAAATTGAAATTTTTACGTCCAAGCAATCTCCCTTTATCTCTATTTCTTCAATCCAAGGAATTGAGCAATCTCTTCCGTTCAAAACGAAACCACTTTCTACGTCCTCCAAGACCCTAAACTTCTCTCCAACTTCGCGCGCCATTTTGCAGCAACTCGAAAATGGTGATAATTTTTTGACCTGGTTTTGACTGTTTTTTAGGTGTGTAGATGAAAAATGATGGAAAATGGAGATAAATGTGTGGCCTGGACGAGGAATCAGGGGCAAGGCAAAGGTGGAATTGGAAGGAAATCTCATACTTAGACTGAAGATGGTTTGAATTCTTTTTTATATTAGAATAGATCTAGGGTTAGTTTGGTCATTGTATCCAAAATTGGACCTAGTTGAAAGAATTTTTTTTAGGGTGACTGGACCGAAAAATCTTTTACTAAGTAGTACCGGCCCGAAATTTTCCCAAAAAAAATTTGAAGAAGAAACCCAGAAGAATCAAAAGGCCCAAAGCCATGAAGCCCAAAACAAAAAGTTAACAGCAAGAGAAATGACACTCTTAAAATATTAAAAGAAAAAAAATAAAAAAATAAAATTGAACTTATAGGCGTACTTGCAATAAATTTAATCAAATAGGACGAGACACAAATGAAAAAACTTTAACCACTGAACAATTTCCAAAATATATTGTGTATATGTCTGTGTGTGCATATCAAATACCGTTATGCAAAAATAAAAAAATTAAATTAAATCATTTGGTGCATTAAAGCTATGAACTTTTATCATATTAACAGCGCAACAACGTGTACCGTAAGTTCTTTTTCCTCGTATACGAGGAATGCTGTGTTTACTTCGAATAATATGATTATATCGATAAGTTATATATTGCTTTTAGTATTATTGACATGATATGGACTATTGATGGATGTATAATAGTATGTTTAATTCGAATGATTAGGATTGTGATTGTAAATCTGAATAGATGATAAAATATTGTTTTGCCCCTAAACCCTTATTAATAATATCTTTTCTGGTTTGATTTTTTTGAATCGAAATAATATATCCCAGCAAAAACTTCATATTACTTATCAGTCGTTAATAGTATTTTATACAAGGATTAATGTAAGCAATTTTGAAGTAAACAATGGAAGAACTTAAGCTCATCCTTTGTTAATCCATTGATTTTTTTTATCAAAACAAAAATTTCAAAAAATTTCATCATAAACAGATAACTTTCTTTGTATTGACTTCACACATCATGACTTCATGAGAGTGGTGGGCTCTTAGAAGACCTTCAATTTAGTCGGTTTGTTTGATGATGTCCTTAAGGTAGTGTCCTTAAGGGCATCATCACCATTCATTTGGAATCTTCTTTTAAAAAAGAAAAAAAAGATTCCACGTGGATGGTGGATGATGCATCTGAGGGCAGTGCCCTTCAGGGCATCAACAATGTTTCCAATTTAGTCCTAATAGGTCAACCTGATTGGCCTTGTGTGAACCACAAGACGAGCACGATTTATTTTAGAAAACAAAAAAAACAGTCAATTAGTGAGCGCTTACCGTTCTCACTGCATTCTCAAGTGCCATTCAAGATGGAAAGAAGTGCCTTCCTTGTTTTTCTTTCAATGTGCGCACGCTTCTTTATTCTTTGCTCAGCCTTAAATATCAGTACTGATCAATCTGCTCTTCTTGCATTCAAAGCACAAGTAGAGCTCAGCCCTGATAATCTTCTGGCAAGAAATTGGTCCTCTAATACTCTTGTATGCAACTGGGTCGGAGTTACTTGCAATTCGCTTCACCAAAGAGTCGCGGCTTTAAATATTTCGAACATGGGTCTTTCAGGCACAATCTCCCCGCAACTAGGAAACCTTTCCTTTCTTGTTTCTCTGGATATAAGTGATAATATGTTCCAAGGAGATCTCCCTGACGACTTGAATAAGCTGAAAAGGCTCAGATTTATCAGCTTTAGCTTTAATAGATTCAGTGGGCAGATTCCGCTCTGGTTTGGTGAATTGCATTGGCTTCAACATCTACTTCTTGATAATAACAGTTTTACGGGGTCAATCCCGTCTTCGATTTCCAACTTATCAAAGCTGGAGACTCTGAATTTGCAGTATAATCTGCTAGAAGGAATGATCCCTCCCGAGATTGGCAATCTTTATAGGCTGAAGCGTCTAACCGTAAGAGGGAACCATCTTTCGGGATCCATACCCATCACCATCTTCAACATATCATCTCTGGAAAGAGTTGATTTCACATCGAATAGTCTCTCGGGTAAAGCTTCCAGCAAGCATGTGTCGACGTCTCCAAAATCTCACGTATTTTTCTGTGTATTCGAACCAGTTATATGGTCAGATTCCATCAACTATAGAAGAATGCTCGAAGCTTCAGTATTTGCTTCTTCAATTCAACCAATTCACTGGACCAGTACCAAATCAGATTGGGAACTTAACTAGACTTGTTTACCTCTATCTTGGAGACAACAATTTGAAAGGTGCGGCCCATTTCAAATTGAGCAAATGGATAATAGAAATCTACAGAAGTACAGTTTGAAACATTCAGACTAAATTTATGTTAATGTGCAGGTGAGATTCCAGAAGACATAGGCAACCTTCTTGAGTTAGAATACTTGACCTTGGATGCAGTTGGCCTCAGCGGTCCAATACCTTCTTTCATTTACAACATCTCTACTTTGCAATGGCTCTATATTGGACAAAATAACCTAACAGGCAATACACCAGTCGATGTATGCTCTAACCTTCCAGTATTGCGAGGACTTTATCTTGGACAAAATCAATTGTCTGGAAGCATTCCAAGGGAACTTGGCAATTGTTCTTCACTTGTGGAGTTGTACATGGATGACAATAAGTATACAGGTAACAAGAACTATATATGATTATCTGATAAAACTGATCGTACATGAAAACTATTTTAGTTTTGCGGTGTGTGTATGATGGAGTCATAATTGGCTTGTGGAGACACAATGGGAAAATTAAACAGGCCAATAAGTCAGAAAAATAGACTTTAGCCAGTTTTTGTTCAGAAAAACTATACAAAAAAATTATCGTAGAAGGTTAAATAAACGATAAGATGTCAGCAGATGTTGCTCTAGAGATTCTCAGTGTACTTCAAGAAGCCGTACCAATGACTCAATGAGTGGGATGAATGCTTTACTTCTTGAGAATGCAAAAAACAAAAATTATTGGCCAAGTATAAACATTTCAAATCCTCGTGGAAAATCTTGATGGTCCTTTGTTTTGAGGTTTTTTTTTCTGGTCAAAGCTCTTTCGTAATTACATGAGCATTTTGTGGCAGGTGGAATACCATCAGAGATTGGCAAGCTTCGGAATCTGGAAATTCTAGTTCTAGGTACAAACTATTTAACAGGTCATATTCCAGAAACAATCTTCAATATGTCATCTTTGAGAACACTTTCGTTTCGAGAAAATCATCTATACGGGAGTCTTCCACCGACCATGGGGAATGAGCTACCTAACCTTGGATCAATTTTTCTTGGACAGAACAATCTCACTGGTTTCATACCAAGTTCAATTTCAAATGCTTCCGCTCTCGCTCGTTTAAGCTTGATTGCTAACAAGTTATCCGGCCCTATTCCCCTTTCACTTGGGGAGTTGAGGTTTCTAGATTTTTTAAATCTAGGAGAAAATGACTTCAGTACCGAGTCTCCAGAATTGACTTTCATCACATCTTTGACAAACTGCAGGCTTCTAAGAGTACTTTGGATTCAGAATAACTCCTTCAATGGTTACCTTCCAGTTTCAATTGGCAATCTCTCTTCTAATCTTGAGACATTTGATGCAAGTACCTCGGTACTCAGGGGAAGCATTCCACAAGAAATTGGTAATATCAGCAATTTGAATTCTTTATATCTTGATAACAATGATTTAACAGGGTTCATTCCCATCACAATCCAAGGTATACAGAAACTACAAGTGTTAAGCCTTATAGGTAATTCATTGAATGGAGTAATCCCAGATGATATCTGTACTTTAACCGCATTAGGGGAGCTCACGTTGAGCAAAAATAAGCTTCATGGTCCACTTCCAAATTGCTTAGGGAATGTTACTTCTTTGAGATACCTTAATCTTGATTCCAATGAACTGAATTCCAGCATATCTCCAAGTATTGGGGGGCTAAAAAATCTCCTGAAACTGAACCTGTTCTCAAATTTATTGAGTGGCCAGCTACCCCAGGAAATTGGTAACTTGGAGGTAGTAATCTCAATCGACTTGTCATCGAATGACCTATCGGGTGGTATTCCTAGCATAGTTGGTAACCTGATTGACTTGATTAATCTATCCTTGGCACATAATAAATTGAATGAATCTATCCCTGGTTCAATTGGCAAATTGTTGGGTTTGGAAAGATTGGATCTTTCTGGTAACAATCTCACAGGTATGATTCCGAAATCAATGGAGGCACTTCAGCATCTCATGTATCTCAACCTCTCCTTTAACAAGTTAAGTGGAGAAATTCCTAAAGGAGGGCCTTTTGCATATTTCAACTATCAATCTTTCATGTCAAATGATGCATTGTGTGGTCCACCTCGGTTCCAGGTTCCAGAATGCCATATTGATGATCACCATAAACATAGGAAACATACAAAATTCCGTGCTTTAGTCATAACATCAGTTGTGATTTTAACAATTTCTGCCTTGACTATTTCCTTAATTGTTATAATACACCGAAGGAAAAAGAAGGTACCCAACCATATGGAACAGTTTCCTTCTGTAACAATTGATAGGGTCACCTACCTTGAGCTTCAAAGAGCAACTAATGGATTTAGTGAAGATAACTTGCTAGGAACTGGTAGTTTTGGTTCTGTTTATAAAGGGGTTTTAACTGATGGCACAACTTTGGCTGTGAAGGTATTCAACTTACAGAAAGAAGGAACATTCAAGAGTTTTTATACAGAATGTGAAGTGCTGCGCAACGTTCGTCATCGTAACCTGACAAAAGTCCTTGGCAGCTGCACCAACACTGAATTTAGAGCTTTAGTGCTCGAATTCAAGCCTAATGGGAGTCTAGAAAAGTGCTTGTACTCTGATCACGAACCGTTGGATCTCTTACAAAGATTAAACATTATGATAGATGTTGCATCTGCAATGGACTATCTCCACCATGGCTACTCAACACCTATAATACATTGTGATTTGAAGCCTAGTAACATCCTTCTAGACGAAAACATGGTCGCACATGTGACTGACTTTGGGATAGCAAAATTGGTAAATGCAGATGATACCGTGACACACACAAAGACTCTGGCAACATTTGGCTATATTGCACCAGGTGATTCTTCCTGCTTTCCAGTTGTTGTTTTGGATTCTTCCTACATTGATTCTTCCAACGAACTTTTATGTTTTATGCAGAGTATGGATTGGAAGGACTAGTTTCAAGAAAATGTGATGCATACAGTTATGGCATTGTGTTGATGGAAACGCTTACAAGAATGAGGCCAAGTGATGATCTGTTCACAGAAGGTAGGAGCCTAAGGGGTTGGATAAAAGACTCGTATCCCAATTCTATACGTAAGGTGGTAGATGCCAATCTACTCAAGAATGACGAAGCAAACACCAATAAAATTGTGCAGTGTGTTTCATTAATCATGAAATTGGCTTTGGATTGCTCTGCTGAATTACCTGGAGAGAGGACCAACATGAGAGAAGCTCAGGCAACTCTGCAGAAAATCAAAAAACAGTTCTTTTTAAGAAACTAGAAGCACGAACAGTCATGGAGAGAGGATCTTCTGGAAGGCTAAGGATTGGCGCCAAGATCACTATCATCCGGTGGGCTAATACACTCATGTGTTGTCATTACTACAAGGCTTTAGGTTCTGTCTGCAGTTGGAGGCAAGAGACAAGAGGCAAGAGGCAAGAGGGGTCTTATTAGCCTTTTTTTAGAGCGACTTATTAGCCTTTTTATCTAAATTATTTTGTCATGAACACTTTAGGTTGAAAAACATTGGCCTACGATAATTAATGTGTGGATATCTTTGAGCGATATGATTAATTTGAATAAATATTATTAAAAGCCACATCCAAACATAACTGTGGAATCAATCATAATGTCAGAAAAACATAATTCAAACTCACTAATGCAACTCAAATTTTGTTCTAACTTCCTATCTTAATAAAATAACTATGATACCCCTCTATTAAAATTTAAACTTTTAATTTTGAGAAATCATTATAGTAGGTATGAATCTTATATAATTTTGGTACAAGTTACTCATGAAATTGGTATGAAGTCTATAAAATTTTGGTACAAGTTATAGATGAAATTGGTATAAAACCTATACTATTTTCAGTATTTACTACACATGAAGTTGATATGAAACATATACAATTTTAATACTAGTTACACATGAAGTTGGTATGAAACCTATAGAATTTTGGTACTAGTTACACATGAAATTGATATGAAAATATACAATATTCAGTACTTATTACACGTGGAGTTGATATGAAACCTATATATTTTCGGTACTAAATATATATAAACTTGTTACATATGAATTTGTATGAAATCTTTACAATTCTGGTACTAGTTACACATAAAATTGGTATGAAACATATACAATTTTGGTACAAGTTACAGATGAAATTGGTATGAAACATATAATATTTTCGGAACTTATCACACGTGAAGTTGGTATGAAACACATACAATTTTGGTACTAGTTATACATGAAGTTGATATGGAAACCTATTTAGTACTAGTTACACGTGAAGTTGGTATGAAACATATACTATATTCGGTACTTCTTACACGTGAAGTTTGTATGAAACCTATGCATACTAAATATACATAAAATTGGTATGAAACCTATATAATTTTGGTATTACCAATGAAATTGGTACGAACCTATACTATTTTCGGTACTAATTACATATGAAATTTGTATGAAATATTTACAATTCTGGTAATAGTTATACAAGAAATTGGTATGAAACGTGTACAAATTTGGTACAAGTTACACGTGAAATTGGTATGAAACCTATACTATTTTCAGAACTTATTACACATGAAGTTGATATGAAACACACAATTTGACACTAGTTACACATGAAGTTTGTATGAAACCTATACAATTTTGGTACTAGTTACACGTGAAGTTGATATTAAACATATATTATATTCTGTACTTATTACACGTGAAGTTGGTGTGAAACCTATACAATTTCGGTACTAAGTATACATAAAATTGGTATGAATTATGAAATCTATGAAATTTCCGTACTCAAAACCTCTACAAATTGAATTTTTTACTAAACTTATATAATTTTGTCCTAGTTACACATGATACGAATTAATACAAATTATATGCTCGCCTGTGAGCATAAAAATATGTTGTATATGAGTTGTATAAATGTCATTGGCATTACATATGAAAATGTTATTAAAGCTGTACAATTTTGGTACTAGTTACATAGAAGTGATACTAAATTTATAGGTACTACTTACATATTAGTCGATATAAAACATGTACAATTTTTGTACTAATTACACTTCAAATTGATATTAAACGTATATAATTTTGGTACTAGTGACATATATAATTAATATTAAATGTATATAATTTTTGTACTAGTTACACTTCAAATTAATATTATACATATATACTTTACACTTTAAATTGATACTAAACTTATATAATTTTCTATATCTACAAACAAACAATACATAACACCAATTTAAAACTTAAGTAACAATATTTGTATAGAATCTTCTATATTGATATTAATCTTCTATATGAAACAAACAAACAATACCAATTTCAAACCACAGCAATTTCAAGATTAACTAACAATATTTGTGTGGAATCTTCTATATTGATGATATTCTATATCGAATAAACAACCGGTGTGCACTTATCGTGTAAGCCCAAATTAACCACATTTGATCTCAAGATTGATAGCAAATATGTAGTACTGAGACTAGAAACTGACCAATCGAGGAGGTGTGAATTCTCGTGTTAATGAAAATATACAATTAGGTAGCATATGTATCAATTTATCTATCAAAACATACTAAATCGTAGATAATTAAACGCACTAAATTTGTCTATTTCTATGAACATCAATAACAATACTAATTTGAAGTGTAACTAATACCAAAATTATACACGTTTAATATCAATTTCATGTATACCTAGCACTAAAATTGTATAGGTTTAATACAAATTTAAAGTGTAACTAGTACAAAATTTGTATAAGTTTAATATCAATATAATGTGTAACTAGTAACAAAATTGTATATGTTAAATGCTAATTTCATGTGTAACTAATATCAAACTTGTATAGGTTTAATACAAATTTAATGTGTAACTAATACCGAAATTGTATATGTTTAATATCAATTTAATGTGTAACTAGTACCAAAAATTGTATATATTTAATACTAATTTCATGTATAACTAGTTCCAAAATTGGGGAGATTTTGGGATGTGTTATTCATGACACTTAGGGATGCCATTTTCTTAAAAAAAATTCTTTTAAAGTCATTCACAAAATTTTTCACCAAAATTATATAGGTTTAATACAAATTTAATGCGTAATTAGTGCCAAAATTATGTAGGTTAATTACTAATTTCATGTATAACTAGTAACAAAATTGTGTAGGCTTAATATCAATTTCATGTATAATTTGTACCAAAATTATATATGTTTAATATCAATTTCATGTGTAATAGTACCAAAATTGTATAGGTTTAATATCATTTTGAAGTATAATTAGTACCCAAGTTATATAGGTTTAATAATAATTTTAATTATAATTAGTACCAAAATTATATACGTTTAATATTAATTTATAGTGTAATTAGTATCAAATTTGTATATGTTTAATGCCAATTTGAATTGTAACTATTACCAAAATTGTATAAGTTTAATCAGAATTTCATTTAAGCCTCGTCGAAACATCGCTAGTGAATTCCATATTCATGTTAAGAAATGGATTGTCCTACGATTTCTTGTGCTAAAAGTGGAACAATTTCTTGGAATCAATCTTGAATTAGAAGTAGTTCTTCTTGAATTTTGTTACCGTGCGATTTCTTATGAGTTTTTGGTGGTTGGAGAGAAGAAATGATAATGTGTGGGTTTTTGGGGGTTTTCAAATAATTGGAAGGATATTTTAGTATTTTCAAAGCCCTTGAGAGTTAAAATAAATTAAATGTTTGGAGTGGAGACTCATCCCTAAAATATTCTGAAATAGAGTTTGTTTGATGATGTCCTTAAGGGCAGTTCCCTTAGGGGCATCATCATCATTCATTTGGAATCTTTTTTTAAAAGAAAAAAAAAGATTCTATTTGGATGGTAGATATTGCTCCTGAAGACAGCGCCCTTAAGGGTACCAACAAAGTTTCCCTGAAATAGGTATCGGAATCTAATTGAAGTTTGGCCTTAGGGATTTTATGACACTTTGCCCTTATTAAAATTCAAATTATTAATCTTCTTCTTATTATTATTATTATTATTATCATCATCATCATCATGGAATAATACGTTAAAACATTCTTATATTATGGGTATATTTCCGGTTCAATCTTTAAAGTTTTTAGTGATCCGATTTAGTCACTAAATTTTTTTTAAAAAATTACATGTTCAGTATTCAATGTTAAGTCAACCGTGAAAAGCAAACGAGTGGGAATGGTCCGAAATATTTTAAAATTTTAGAGGCTAAATCTTGTCTTATTTGTTCCTAATATTTTTAATATATTATATTTATCATACTTTTATTATTAACAAGTGTGCCCTCGTGTGACTTGCTGACTTTTAAGAATTCAATTAACCCGAACAAGATTCAGCAAGCATTAGACGACGCAACCAATGATCATCGTGGCGAAATCGCGTGGACGTGGTGGACACGCGCTCTCCCGGCGATATCCCTACCTCCTTTTCCCCTTCCCATACATATCCAAACCTCACGCGCCTTTCGCCATCCGGCACCTCCTTCGCCGCACTTCCTTTTATTCCACCGACTCCCTTATTTCTTCATCCCTACCGCCTTTTCTCCTCCATATTTTTCGTTCTTCACGCATAAATTACTACCTCCGGATCTAGATCTATGGGCGATTTGACGGAATCTTCGTCTCTTCAGACACCGCCGACGAGGCAACCGCCGTTCCGTGAGGACTGTTGGACGGAAGAGGCTACTTGGACTCTGGTTGAAGCTTGGGGTCGCCGTTATGTAGAACTCAACCGCGGGAACCTCCGTCAGAAGGACTGGCAGGAGGTGGCGGACGCCGTCAACGCGCGTCACGGACACACGAAGAAAACTCGGCGCACGGATGTCCAGTGCAAGAATCGGATCGATACTCTTAAGAAGAAGTATAAGATCGAGAAGACTAAGATCGCTGAATCTAACGGTACTTTAACGTCGTCGTGGCCATTCTTCCCTCGTATGGAGTATTTAACCGGATCTAATTTCAATAAGCATCAGGATAGTAAGTCACCGTTGGAGGTTGCTCAATCTACACCTCTCCTATCTTTGCCATCGCCGCCCATGGCCGTGCCGTTGTCCTATCGCAGTTCGCCCTCATCCGCGATGGTGACACCGGTGATTTTGCCTCAGAAACGTCCGATGCCGTCGCCGCCTGTGGATGAGTCATATTTTAGGAGGAATTATTCTGCTATTGCTGCGGCGGCGGCGGCAGATGATGATGGTGGAGAATCTGAAGGGGCTGAAGCTGAGGGGAGCGAGGGTATGGGTGTGGAGGCGGAAGAGGAAGGGGATGAGGGGCTGGGAAGATTGGCCAAGGCGATTGAGAGGTTTGGGGATATATATGAGAAGGTAGAGAGTATGAAGCAGAGGCAGATGGTTGAGTTGGAGAAGCAGAGGATGCAGTTTGCTAAAGATTTGGAGGTTCAGAGGATGCAATTGTTTATGGATACTCAAGTCCAGCTCGAGAAGATCAAACAAGCCAGGAGATCTGGATCTTCTGATGGTATGCAACGCCTTCTCATTTCTTTTCATAGAACTAGTTTGTAATATGGCCATGTAATATTAGATGTTTGATCATATGGTGTATGTATATATTTATTATGATTTGCTAGTATGGTGGTAAAGATGAAGCTGATAGCGAAGATTGGTTTGTTTTTCCATGATTGCTTTTGCTAATTGAGGTCTCTTCGATTAGATGATAGAATTTCTTAGGATGAATATGTTTCCCGTCCCGATCTGTAGGTTTGCTAACATAAAGCGAGGAGTTGAGCCTGAACTAGCGGACCAAAGTCATTTTCGGAACCATACTTCCAACAGCTAAGATGTCTGTCTGTCTGAGGTTGGACATTCTTTTATCTGGAGAACTGAGGATCTGTATAAAACTGAAGGGTGCTTTAAGTCCGGACTTCTGACATCGCAGTTGAAATCTTCTATGTGAAAAGGCAATCACTTGGAGTCTTATATATGTTGAGACTTGAGCGAATTGATTTGATTTTTAGATGGATGGAATACGGTTTCATTGTTTTTTTGTCAGTTATTTTCTTGAGTTTTAAAATTTGTTTGGGGTGGATGGGGTTGGGGTGGTGGTGTGTGCTGGCTGATGATTACAAATTGCCAGTAACTGCAATCAGACACTCCATGTCATATGGCATCTGTCTCTTGCTATTTTATTTGCTCTTTCCAAATTTGGCTGAATTAATTCTTGACAGTTTTAGGTTCTTGACAGTCTTTTACTGCATCAATTTTGTTACTTATTTGTTTTTTGCTTTTCAATGTTAGCTGAACTGTATTACCTGGAAGCTAACAGTATAAGGTTATCGGCAGTCTTTTCCTGTGTTAATTTTGTTAATGTTATCTTTACACGAGTGCTGATTCTGTCATTTAGTGCAAACTTTGTCTTGAAATAATTTGAGCAAACAAGATTTTTATGGCCATTGGCACACTTGGAGTTTGAACATGTCCTTGAATCTCTTTTATTTGTTTATATTTCTCTAGTGCCTATTGAATTGGCCTACTTCTGATTTTGTTTTTATTAAAAGAATTCTGGTAAGTGATATACTTTATTAACTTCTATCGTCCCTTTTTCTCATTATTTCCAGCTCTGTTTATGTGCTTCCTTGAAAGTTTTTATCTTCTCCTTTTTCTCGTTTGCATTGGTATAATAATAATTGAATTTTGAGGGAGCAAATCTGTTCTCAGATATAAATTTTCATTTAGAAATCCACCGTTAGCCTGCCAAAAATATCAGGTATCTTACGTACAGCCTAGAGAGTAGA
This sequence comes from Haberlea rhodopensis, assembly GCA_907163345.1. Taxonomy (NCBI): domain Eukaryota; kingdom Viridiplantae; phylum Streptophyta; class Magnoliopsida; order Lamiales; family Gesneriaceae; genus Haberlea; species Haberlea rhodopensis. The sequence goes on along the minus strand of CAJQUN010000005.1, from coordinate 23,194,126 downwards.
AGAATTTAGACGAGCATGAATTTTACCTGGTTATTTGCGTTGTGTAATCCTACTCTCAATGAACAATGTATCGGCATTCATCTGGGATTCATCGAGTTGTGTAGGCCTGATCGTGCTTTGACTCCTACGGTTTTATGTTAATTCCCTTAATGTTTATATTTAGTGTCGATGCTGCAGATATGTACAGCTAGCCATGAGGGAAGGAACTTGACACACATCCTTTGTGGGGATCAAGACACCAGAATCGTTTCCCCTTTCACTTGCAGTGAGTCCTGTTGAGTTTTTTAGAAGATTTCAAACCTAATAGAGTTTGGTGGTTGCAAATTTGTCGGTAAAGTAGAGATTTCATATGATCGTGAGGAGACTTCTTGCCGTAACTGTCTTCATCTTTTTTTACTCATGAGTGCTGAATTAATCGAGTAGCTGCGAAGGGGGTATGTCTTGCGCAAAATTAATTGGTATGCTTGGGTTTTAGCAAAAGCTATTGATCTGTAATGGTTTTCTAATAGAAAGACACGGTTTCAGAAGCTTAATGCTTTTTGCCTCACAAATCTTATATTAGATTCTTTAAATGCAATGAATACTTGATTGTCGCTAAGAATGGAAATAAATATTTTTTATAAATAAAAAGTGAAATAAAGTTGAGGGATTAAATTGAAACTTCTAACTGGAAATATTAGATTAGAAATTAGAAAATATGAAATCGAAATCTGAAATCGAAACTTGGTTGAGATTGACTAGTGATGGTTGAAGATTGAGTGATTGATGAATTCTATCTTTTCATAACCATTCTCTCAAAATATAACGATTTATAGATATAATAATCTAATAGCATTACAAATTACAAGATTGATGATTTTATACTTGATTATTCTTTTTAAGAATATTTTTTGTTAAATCTAGAACGTTAAACTTATTAGTAGATTTTAAAGCAAGTCAAGCATGTATTATATTTTACGGTTATATTTTCGAAATAAATTAAAAAGAAAACAATTTACCTGTTTACAGCCTTTCTCATACCTTGAAATATCTTTTTTTGGCACTTTGTTATAACAAGACGTAGAATTATAATAATAATTAAATATATATTTTTATTTATTGTTCATTTAATAATTTCGATGGTTAGGAAAATAGTTAAATACGTCTGCTTCATTATATTCTTCATTTCCCTTATTCACTATAATACAATGAGAATAACGTGGGGTTTTTTAACTCACTATAATACTATGAGAATAACGTGGGGTTTTTTAACTGTTTATTCGAAAAAATTAAATTATTTAACAAAATAATCGTTTTTTTTTTCTATTATTAAAGTAACATAAGTCGCCATGTGAGATGGCGACTTCATTTGAAGTCGCCATCTCACATGGCGACTTCTACAAAAATTATTAAAAAAACTATTATTTTTCGATGTCGCCGTGTCAGATGGCGACTTCATTTGAAGTCGCCATCTGACATGGCGACTTATACAAAAATTATTAAAAAAAACTATTATTTTTTATGTCGCCATGTCAGATGGCGACTTCATTTGAAGTCGCCATCTGAAATGGCGACTTCCATATAAAATGTAAAAAAATATTATTTTCGGAAGTCGCCATCTGACATGGCGACATCTTTTAATTTTTTAAAAGATGTCGCCATGTTAGATGGCGACATTATATTAAAAAATAATTGTTTTGCCGGTGTCGGAATATAAAGACAGAAATTTTTTTTGTTTTTAAATATTGTCGCCATCTGAGATGGCGACAAAAAAAAAATATTTTTTTATTTAATGTCGCCATTTTAGATGGCGACAATAATCAAATGCTTTGTCTATAAAACTGAAATGTTACTCCTTTTGAAATATAACAAATTCTCTTCGGCTTTCGAACAAATTCTCTTCAGAATTCGTGAAAATTCAAATTCTCTTCAGAATTCGTGAATATTTTCTCTGCAGGTATGTTGTTATACAAATAATTAAATTTCAGAATATTATATATACTGTACTAATTTATTAAATTTGTGTTTATTTTAAGGTATGTCAATTAAAGTTTTGTTGTATTGGGGAGGCAATATATTACAAGATTCAGAATCTGTTAGATATGATCGTGGTCCGTCGAAAGGCATGATAATATCTCGCGCTATTAATTATTTGCAGTTAGTGAACGACGTATATGATATTACTGGCATCGACCGTAACCAGTTCATTCTGAAAATATATTGTAAATATATATTTAGTGATTTTTCTGGGATAAAACAAACAATTTTTCCCGTTGACAGTGATTACAATTTAGCATGGGTATTGGATTCTGAACAAAATTATAGTTGTTTGGAGATGTATATACAAACAAAACGGAGAGATTATGATTTTATTACAGAAATGCCAACAAGTGGTAGTGGTCCATTTGTAGTAGATACAGGAACAGGAATATAATAGTCCGTACTCATATCTGGCTCTGTCCACGTGGATGGACCTGCAATATCTGTCTGCATATATGCATATGGACCTGCAATATCTGTCCACGTAGATGGACCTGCAATATCTGTCCACGTAGATGGACCTGCAATATCTGTCTGCATATGTGTAGATGGAGTGCCTGCATGGAACTGTCGTGTATCAACAGGCTGGACTTCATTGTATGGCGGGAAGTTTCTGTCTCGTCGGTCACGAGCCACTCGCACCACATTGTCGAACATAGTACTGTGTTGCCTCATCGACTCTGTCGTAATAGGCACTCCATCAGCCAGATGTCGGTCATAGCTTGTAGATAACTGTTCCATCTGCTCAATCTGCAAAGTACAAATGTCCATATAAAATTTATACATCGAAACACAAATATAAAATTAAAATTTCACGTAATTAACGTACCACATGCTGCCATGCCGGGCCATCACCATGTTGATATCCTGTCTGTACAAAGTATTCTTGACGCCCAATGTATCTACGTGTGACTTGTTCATACCACTCACTGTATCCGCCAACAACGTAGTAACCACCGTCAGTAAATCGTGGTCTGTCGACACGTAGATCATTTGCCCTCTCCCAGCAAAGTATGTGAGCTATATGCCTAGTGCTCCAGTTTTTGTTGACATTTCCCCTTCTACCAACATTATGCAATGCCTCATCCCCCGATGGTGGATCTTCTGGGATATCTTGTAGCATCCCAAATTGTCGCAGTACTCGATCAGACCGTTGCATTTCAACTATGTCGAAGAAAATCAACGGTCCCTTATATGTCCCCAACTCAGTGATTCCTTCAGTGTACTCATCAGGGTACGGCTGCCAATTAAACTGCAAAACAACATTGCTTTTACATACTATGAAAAGAGTATATTTTTGTACAAATTAATTTAACAGCATGCTTACTTGAGTTACTGGCTGGTCATCGAGGATGTCCCTTATGATGCGTATGGAATGACTCCCAGTTTCTGTAAAGATTAAATGACACGACCACCTGTATATATTCAAATAAATTATTAAATGCATTCACATATAAGATCAATTATAAAACAATGCATATTTGTACTACCTTACACCATATGGAGCAGAAGGTAACACATTGTTTGGGCCGACAATTATTGGTCCAATATCAGATCTATCGCTACCCAATTGCGGAGTCAAACTTGGGATTCGTGATCATGCCCAAATCTCATTTATTGTAGTGACATCAATAACACAAGTTAGATTGACCAGAAACATATTTTAAATATTAAAAAAAACAAACATGTTATTTACCTGTAAGAGTTGCACTGCACCACCTATAACTTTTTTCCCTTTCTCTGATGACGTGCATAACTCACGATATAAGCATGCCAATACAGCACTGCCCCAACTATATGTACTGGCAGAGTCGATATCCTCCAACTTTTGTAAATATAATAATCTAACAAAATTGCCTGAGGAATCAGGGCACATAATCCCCCCTAACATCAATAACGCACAACCCCTTGTGAACTTAACAACATCATCTGCTGTACTATTTTCATCCAATGGATTGAGCAGCAAATGATTATGCAAAGCAACTAATTTCAAACGTGCGCCCTTAAGGTCTGTGATGGCTGGTAAGAAACCTAAATATGTATGGCAATATTCTTGCCAATCGGGTAGAGCCCTATCAATATCAATCCCCGACACTACGATGACATCTACTGGCAACGCCCATATTACTGCAATGTCTTGCAGTGTGATGGACGCTTCTCCTGATCTAAAATGAAACGTGTGTATTTCACGACGCCATCTCTCAACTAAAGCCGTGATCAGGTGCATGTCAAGTTCAATCTTACCACACCTATAGATACCATAAAATCCAATAACGTGCAATAAATTAACAACACGTATATCTAATGGACACATATCCCAAAAATAGCTATCTGGGTTTCTCACACGAAGTATACTATCCATATCACCTGCCCATACATCCTCAGATCGATGTGTAGACTGCAACGACAAAAGATGTGTGTCAACCGGGCCTGGTTGTCTCATTTGATCCATCCTGAAATATAATACAAAAATTAACAACATTAATCTCAACATTATAAAAACAACCCGTCCGTCGCCCACCGCCGCCGCCCACCACCTGCCGCCGTCGCCGCCCGACGCCGCCGCCGGCCACCACCGCTGGCCGCCGCCTCCATCCGAAGTCAACTTAAATTTTAATCTTTAACATCACAAAAATATACTCCAACAAGTAATATACTCCCACTAAATATATTAAAATCATAATTTATCTACGATACACAAATAACAAAATTAAAAAGCTTACCTTAAATATTTTGGAAATAGCTTGATTTTTGCAGAAATGTTAGGAAGAAAATTTGAGAACGAACGGACGAAAGAATTTGCGGCGGAGAATTTGCAGAAGAAGAAGAAGAAATGAGAATGGTGCGGCGGCGTGTTGTGAGTTTAGGTTAAAAATTCATTGGTGTCGCCATCTGAGATGGCGACATCCATATAAATTAAATGGATGTCGCCAACTGAGATGGCGACATCAATAAATTATATTGATGTCGCCAACTCAGATGGCGACATCATAAAAAAAATTTTTTTTATTAAAGTCGCCATGTCAGATGGCGACTTAGGTTAGTTTGATAATAAAAAAAAAATCGGTTAAATTGTTAAATTATTTTCGAAAATCGAATATTTAATTAAAAAACCCGAATAACGTGCCTTGTTGGTTTGTTTATATCTGTGCATATGATTGTCTATTAAAAAACAAAATTATCAAGTCCTAGTTTACACGCAACAATACTGACGTCTGGTACCTATTAATTTTCTTTTGACAAGATGTGAAGTTGCGGACCAAATGTTTGTTTTTGCTGGCTCATATATTACAAGTGTAATGATGTTGGAGCGTAGCGGAGTATAATGTAGCGGAGTGGAACGAAGACTCTTGTATAACCTTAAATATTAATTATTCATTTAATAAGCGTGGACGTCGTTTGCTCTCGTGAATTCAATCACGTTAAATATCTGCGTAACTCCTGCATCTAACGTCTCAAGATAGATCATCTAATAGTTTTAGCTGCAACAACATATAATAGCTAGGAAAAAAATGACCAACATTCTAATACCTGGTGTTGGCCCGAGGTGCGGCATCATGAGATTATTAATTATCGAAAATGAAGAATAGAATGGACACCAGAATTTACATGAAAAATCCCTAAAAATTATTATGGTAAAAACCACAGACAAGATGAAAATGAACACTTAATTCCTTTCAATCTTGCCAACCCCTACTGCTCACGTTTATGCTAGGCCACTTGAGGATCTACACCACTCAAATTTATCAGCATTAACCGACTTTGTCAGAAAATCAGCTATGCTGTCCTTCGTATGGATTTTCTTCATATCCACACTTCTGTATTCTACTACTTCCCGCACAAGGTGGAACTGTACTCCGTGTTTAGTCCTAGAATGAAAAGCTGGATTCCTTGCAATGTGCAAGGCACTCTGACTATCACAAAACAAAGGAATCTTCACTTGTTTGCAACCGAGCTCCTCCAAGAACATTTGATTCCATATTGCTTCCGTGCAAGCTTGAGTATCTGACATATGTTCTGTCTCCGTTGTAGTTAACGCAACAACTGTTTGTAGTTTTGAAACCCAGCTTACTGCACCCCCTGCAAGTGTAAACACATAATCAGTAGTAGATTTTCTTTTATCCGGATCACCTGCATAATCTGAATCCACATAGCCACTGAGTGTAAAATCTGATCCTCCGTAACATAATGCAACATCTGAGATACCCTTAATGTATCTAAGGATCATCTTAATCGTACTCCAACGCGCTCGTCCAGGATTCACAATGTATCAACTGACTGCTCCCGCTGCTTGTGCAATGTCTGGTCTTGTACAAACAATGGCGAACATTAAACTTCCCACCGCTGATGCATATGGTACTCGAGACATCTCCATCATCTCTGCTTTACTGCTAGTACACATCTCGGCGGATAACTTAAAGTTAACAGGAAGATGGGTCGAAATTGGCTTACAATCTTGCATGTTGAAGTGTTGTAATATTTTCTTCAAATAATTTTTTCTGGGCAAGCCAAATTTTCTTGCTACTTCTGTCTCGGTGAACTTGCATCTCTAGAATCTTGTTTGCTGGTCCTAAGTCCTGCGACCAACATGTCGTCAACATACAACAACATAATGATATATTCATCATCACCATGAGTTGATCATAGAAAACCGGTAGACTTTGAAGTATAAGTTCCACATGTTCAACTTCATCTATTTTATGCCCCAAAGAAGTGAACTGGGCAAATAGAGTATTCAAAGTATTGATATGGTCGATCACCGATGAGGATTCCGCAATCGTAAGAGTATAAAGTCTTCTCTTTAGGGAAATCTTGTTGTGTAGAGACTTGGCCTCGTACAGGTTTGTCAAAGTATCCCAAATATCTTTTGCATTTGTTATTTCAGCGATACTTGAAAATACCTCATCTGCTAGAGCCAAATGCAGATTGACAATAGCATTATCGTTCATCTCATTTCACTTTTCATCGTCTATGCCCTTCTGTCTCCAATAGCCGCCAAGCAACGATCTTTTCGTAAAACTGCTTGCATCTTCATATTCCATAGCATGAAACTGCTTCCATTAAATTTTTGATCTCGAACCGTACCGTCATTCCAACAACAATGAAATTGCCTCAAAAAAATATCTCAAAAAAAAAAAAAATCTTTTCTGCTATGGAAGATCAATCAAGGCACCAGTCACAGAACATACTTAGAATTTAATAAGATTTCTACAACGAGGCTCTGATACCACTTGTTGGCCCTATGTGTGGCACAATGAGATAGAAAATACCGAAATGAAGAATAAAACGGACACAAGAATTTACGTGGAGAACCACTAAAAATTATTATGGTAAAAACCACAGGCAAAATGAAAAGATTTCATTCTACTATTTTGTGGGTTACAACCTCTCTATATCTTTCAAAGAGAACAACACTTTCAATATAGGAGAAAAACTACCTCACAAATATTATAGAATACACACTCAAATGTAGAGATATGAAAAAACACTTTGAAATGTGATGAATTGAAATGAAACAGGAGATCTCTATTTATAAGGATGAAAGTGTGCATTAAAATGCATAACTCCCAACTCTCAACCTCCAACGTCCGTTGCTCAACCACCACCCATCACCCTAAATGTGCCAACCTTGCACACGGTTTTGACCAATTATTGCCAACACCTGACACCATGTCTTGTGCGGTGCCAACAAAAACTAGTATATATATAATGTGCCACCGTGCATTAGTCGATGTTGCATGTACATCTTTGAGAAATGGGTAAACGATATAAATGAAGTGCACTAACATTTTACTGTCATTCATTTGCAAGATATTTTATGAAAAAGCTTCTCTATACATATATTATCCATTACAACGCGATCATACAGGTAGAGTCCAATTATATTATATATATTACCCAAGAATTGATTGGAAATTTACTAATGCCAGTGTGTTGCGTTGAAGGAAAACTAGAGGCCTGGTACAACATCTACTTGATAATCTTAATCCTGCACAAGAATTCCAAATCAAGATTTTTCAATATTAAAAAAATTAGACTATTAATAGGAAGACAGACCCAAAAACATATGTATGTGTGTGTTTGTGTGTCAATAAGGGTTCTATAATCTATATAACATCAAAATATCAAACTTATTATGGTTAGATACAGTCAACCCAAAAGAAAAATTCAAATATTATGCATATTTTTCTAAAAAAATTCAATTCGGAAAAAAAGGGGTGACTCAGAGAAAACTAACATTTCTAAAAGATTTACACAAAATTGAACATTTTCTTTTTCATTTGAAGGAGATGACTATTGAGTAGCTCCTGAACCTAGCTAGTGTTTTGCATGCATGATTGCGTCGTAATCAGATATCAATTAAAATCAACCTCAATGTCAAAACTCAAAAGAATTCTCATATTATCATTTATGGTGGCTTAATCAATACTATATGCTTGGCAATGTATTTGTGGGGCATTATGTTCCAGACCAACATTTTTAACAATTTGCTGGAACATCCTGCTTGAAGGAAGGGAAGATTAGAGAATTGCCATTTGGCTTTGCAATTTGGACGTTATGGCAAGCTTGAAGCATCATCTTCAAACAAAAATCACCTTCAAAGGAGGTAGTTTTGGAATTGAGTAAAGTTAAATCTTGGCAATGGTTTTCAAGATGAATTAGTTCATACTCAACTAATGTTTCGAGGAACCTAGATTTGTATTGGTTCATTTGGATTGCAAGTGGAGTTTGCTAATCTGGGATGTTTTTATTTTTTGTTGTAATGTTGGGTTTTGAGCATCAGGAGTGATCTTTTTATAAATTTTTGGCTTTTCACAAAAATAATTAATACTATATGCTTATTTTTTTAGAACCAACTCTTGCTAAATTACTCCTGGTTAGAGCACGACGAAAAGTTTGAAAGATGTTTCAAACCAAAGTCTTATACTAGCCGACGTCCCTAAAAGCTTAATTAGATAAGGTGATTATTCATTCATTATGGTATTATACCTCTAATAAGTGTTTCAAGGTCTCAGGAAAAGTTTTAAAGATGTAAAATATTAGTTTAAATTTTTAGACTATATTGAATAATATACCAGACCTCCTGTTATTTTCATAATGAAGTAATTATAATTATTATGCTTCATATCAGTGTAGCCACCCAATTATTAAACAATGAAACTCCAAGTACTGTCAGCATAATTAATGACATTTCATAATAAGGTAATACAAGACAATATATTAACATCTAGCAAATAAGTACTTTGTACCAAATCTTAGTAGATAGTGAACATTGAATACACGAATAGTGTTTTAACTGTCTCCTGTTAAATGTGTGGTGTATATGTAATTTATGACAGTAGGTAATATTCACAGACGTATATATCTTAACTGGGGTAAAAATACACAGACAAAAGTGAAAACAATGAAGGACATTCGTTGGGCTCACAGAATCTTGGAAAATCCCAAAAGGGGGAATAAAAAAGAAAATAGTTCATCGCAAACAAACTCACTGTGTTTTCACATGATTTGACAGAAAGGAATTAAGTAACCTTACCACAAATAATGTTATATGAAAAGTCTTGAACTACACCGACAAACTATATTCTTGTTTATGAAAGCTAAAAAATATAATTATGTAATTTTAATATAAAGACTTGAATTTTTTTAAGTTATTTGGTACAAGCTCTAGAGGCTTCGATCTCCGGCTCCCCTGTCATCAGATCATACATTCCTCAAATCTCCTCAAGATTGAGGAGATTGAGGAATAGTAGTGATCATCGAAAATTTATCATACAGACACTTGGGAATATTAGAGGAAAGGAGAGGCAATGAATAGGGTTGAATAGGAGAGCTCAGAGGTGGATTTTGGAGTGATATGAGTTCTTCTATTTTAGAAAGTAAAACCTACTCAAATACAGATAAAAAATGATAATTTTAATTAGGGTTTTTTTGGTGGGTGGATTTAGGGTTTCTTGGCTGGTATACAGAGTGCGGTCATGGCCAAAGATGCAGATATCAGTTTTCATATTTAATTTTTCTCTATTCCAACTACCGTCATCTGAATATATTAGGCAATTCACTGCCCTTTCCATTATAATTTGTCACTTTGAAGGTGACTATAAAGATGTAAATGTTACTTATATATATTTGAAACAAGATTCAAATATATTTGAATCAAAATAAAATCTTGATAGAAATAAGAAGAATTTACCATGTTATCTTGAAAAAAAGGCTTATTAATTCAAAGGGGCTGCTTCGGATTCTTGATCAGTTGTTCATGTTGTGTCCTGTTTGGATTATTGACTTTCTTCTTCTTCTTCTTCTTGTATGGAATCCCTCTAGCCTTAACTTGAGCCTCCTTCACTTCCCGCAAATAAACCCTGATCGACCCGTTTCCAAACGGGTTCATATCCGCTGATCCTCCGTGCTCTTCGTAAGCTGCTCTGAGCCGTCCAATCAGAGCATCGAGACTACCCCAAGCCTGCCTCAACGGGCAGGTGCACGGCGCCGGAGGATCGGGCTGCCCGAAAAAAACACACCCATGCAAGTGAACCTTGGTTTTTCCGAACTGGTCTAGGTATCGTAGGAATTCCAAAACATGGTTACAATTACACTGTGAGAGTGGAACTGAGGGTCTCTGGTTTTTCAAGTACTGCCCAAAAGTGTTCCAATCTCTTCTCTTCTGGGATTCGTAACGGCTGAGCTTCTGTGGACGTGGCTGTGGCGGCGTAGTACTGGCGGAGCCTTCTGTAGAATCCTTGAACATGATTGTTGCAGAAGTATTCATGGGTTAATTTGGCAATCGGACAAGAAAGCTGGTAGAGAAAGATAAGTTTGAATAATACTGGAAATGGAATGGATTCAGAGAACAAAAACGAAGATCACATCTTGAGTACTCTACTGAGGAAACATATATGGACCCTTTACCTTTGAAAGTGCTTTAATTTGTTCTTTACTTTATTAGTTTTTTATTTTTCCCCTCCCCCTCTTTCATTATTCATGTATTCATTTTATACTTCTAGTTTTATTTTGTTTTTTTTTTTTTTGTAAATATAAGTAATACTTTTCAAATTTTTAATTTGGATCACAACTATCGTAATACAATGCACGAACACAAAGCTTAAGATATATGATAGGGGCGGAGGGAGAAGGGTGCGGGGGAGCGGCAGCTTCACCCTCAAATTTATTACTTTTAGTGTTATTATAATAAGGGTAAATCCAAAAAAATGGTCTCATATAATAGAGATATTTATAATATTAATCCCAAAATTTTAAAACTAATCAAATATAGTCCAATGAAAATTGTTTTAATAAAAACTAGTCACAGCTTCTTGTCACGGCGAAATTATGTTTCTCAATACTTTACAATAAATATCTCATCATCCTCTTCGTCATCGGTTTGATAGTTCTTTCCAACCAAGGCAATTCTCTTTTCTTTATATTTGTCTTCCTCCTTTATTTCCTTCCGGCTTGGCACTTCAAGCTCATGAGTCACCAAGATTCCATGGAATTCATCAAGATCATATGATGCACTGTCACCTTCGTTGGACTCAATGATTGATGTCCTCTTGGCATCCCACTCCTTAGGCAAAGTTCTTAGTGCTCTTCTTCATATTTGCTTGGGAGGATTTTTCACCAAGTTGGGCAAGCTCATTGATGATTTGAGTGACCGTTCTAAACATTGAGCCAATGTTCTCTCCGGTTTCCATCTCAAAAGTTTCGTACTTGAGTTGCAAGAGATCGATCTTTGTCTCAATCACTTGGTTTGTGCCCTCATGACAAATTTGTAGTTTGTCCCATATTTTCTTGGCGGTTGAGCACATCGAAATCCGGTTATACTCGTTCATATCTAAAACACAATGCAAAATATTAATAGCTTAAGCATTTTGAGAAATTAGAATCATATCCTCCTTTGTGAAATCGTCTATTTCTTTGGGAACTTTATTTTCCTCAACTTTCTTTAAAGGAATATGTGGACTTTTCACAGTAATCTTCCATAGGCCAAAATCTACGAATTGGATATATAGAGAAATTTGATTTTTCCAATATCTGTAGTTATTACCCGTGAAAAGAGGAGGTCGGCTGGTCGATTGACCTTGAGCTAACTCACTTGCTAGATTATCAATAAAAATTTTGGTTTAAAAACAAAAATCAAATGGCTCTGATACCACTTGTTGGAACCAAAGAGGTGGTGAATTAGGTTCATTGGCTACTTTAGCGATTATAAAGTGATTTTGCAAAAGTCGAGTTTGCGCTGCGGAAGACTTGATCTCAATCAAAACCTGTTGAGTCTTAAACACATTGTTGAGTTTAATGCTTAATTTATCTCCGAATTATTTATGAGTTTTGATGATCAACAAAACTTGCATTTGTTATACTAATGTGTCTACTTAGTGTACAGGTTTAGATGGTTGAAAAGTGCACTGATTAAAGGGGATCAAAACTGCAAAGGAAACGGGTGGATCGCCCCATGCGATGGCAACCAACGCCTGAGGCGATGGCAAGCTTCAAGCCAACGTCGTGCACAATGTCTGAAGTGAAGAAGATGGAACACACATGTCCGGAACGCCTGAGGCGATGAAGAGAACGCCTGAGGCGATGCATGGTTCGTTTGAGGCGATGGAGAGATAGTTTGAGGCGATGCAATTTTCTGATCATTTAAAGCTACATCATTATTTTTGGTGGACGATCGCCTGAGGCGATCCAGGGACCGCCTGAGGCGATCTGTGCAATATTGTGACCGTTGAAACGCGACGATGGTGATCGCCCGAGGTGATGTCCGAGGCGATGCAGGAGTGATTTATGCCTTAAGTGTAGCAACGTCTAGTATGAGCTTTGGGAGCCTTCTACACTATAAATATGATGTTTGGGCTCAAGATGATGAGAAGAAACAATAGGATAAACTACAAGAAAGCTTTGTTCAATTAAAATCTATCTAGCATTGCAAACTTCATACATTTGTGTTATATTGAAGTTTGTAACTCATTTCTTGTGTGAGAGCTTGTGTTCTTCGTGTTGTTACACCGTGAATGTGTTATTTGATTTGTTGTAAGGTCCTCCAACACCGACGAAAGTTGGAAATTGTATAAGACATCAACAAGTGAAGTTGGTGCAAGGTTGTGGCTATCCTTAGAGCCCTTAAGGCCAAGAAGACCCGTGAAGAGTGTGTTGTGGCTAACTTGGAGCCCTCAAGGCCAAGATCAAAGTTGTTCTAGTGGAACCTCGGTTGGACGTTTTCTAGCCGGGAAGAGGAGACGTAGGCGATTCATCGTCGAACTTCTATAACAAATACTTGTGTCATTTATCGCTTTATTTACTTTACGCATTTACATTATTGCTTCATATTGTTTATTGTTCGATTGACATCAAGTCTTCCGCAGCCAAACTCGACTATTTGCAAATTCATTTTAAAACGCTAAAGTAGTCAAGGAACTTCATTAACCCCCCCCCCCCCCCCTTGGTTCCAACAAAACCAAAACAATAAGAAGCAATTATGTAAATGTGTAAAATAAATAAATCAATAAAGAACATAAGTATTTGTTATAGAAGTTCGGCAATAAATCGCCTAAGTCTCTTCTTCCAGTTCGAAAACACCCAACCGACACTAGAACAACTTCGATCTTGGCCTTGAGGGCTCTAAGTTAGCCACAAACAAACTCTTCCTGAGTCACACACTCTTCGAGTCTTCTTGGCCTTAAGAGCTTCAAGGATAGCCACAAACAAACTTTTCCCAAGGGCTCCAATGATAGCCACAAACATGCACCAACTTCACTTGTTGATGACTTATACAATTTTCAACTTGTGTCGGTGTTGGATGATCTTACAACGATTCACAACTTGTGTGCTACAACAAATTACACCTTCACGATGTTTACAAACTCAAGCACCAACTCTCACAGCAACAAATGACTTATAGAAATAAGCATCACACTCTCACAAATGAAACACAACTCAAAATGATGAACTTGAATAATAAATTTGTAATCTTGAGCAAATCTTGTGTTTTTATTTGTCGCAGGTTATTGTGTTGTGTTGTGCCATCCCAAATGCATAGCAAATCTTGTGTTTTTATTTGTCGCAGGTTATTGTGTTGTGTTGTGCCATCCCAAATGCACCAATTTATAGTGTAGGATGTGAAGACAAGAGCCAACTAGATGTCTATAGCCGTTAGGAGAACTTTCTTGGACCAAATCCTCGCCCCCATTGCCTGGAACTATCTTGGATCGCATTAGCCCACGGTCAAAAAATTCAAACCTGAGCATAGATCGTCTCAGAAGAGCAGTAGATTTGTTGGAATCGAAGAGGGGGGTGAATGAGATTCCTTGGCTACTTTAGCTTTTTAAAATGAGTTTGCAAAATAAAAGAGTTTGCGCTTGCGGAAGGCTTAAGTCAATCGATAAATAAAAGAAATAAAGAAGTAAACAAATAAATAAATGCGTAATGAAATAAAGCGGTAAATGACAAGGATATTTGTTATAGAAGTTCGGCGATGAATCGCCTACGTCTCCTCTTCCCGGTTAGATAACCTCCAACCGAGGTTCCACTAGAATAAATGATATTGGCCTTGAGGGCTCCAAGTTAGCCACAACCCAACTCTTCCCGAGTTTACAAAGCTCTTCCCGAGCACAATACTCTTCACGAGTACACAAAGCTCTTCACGAGCTACCAACATTCTTCACGAGTCTTCTTGGCCTTAAGGGCTCCAAGGATAGCCACAACACATGCACCAACTTTACTTGTTGGCGACTTTATAATTTTCCAACTTGCTTTGGTGTTGGAGGACCTTTACAAGAAACTCAATCAAACACCTTCACGGTGTACCAATACGAAGAATCAAAACTCACACAACAAGAAATGAATTACAAACTCCAATACACACAAATGTATGAAGTTTGCAATGCTAAAGTAATTTGAATTGATCAAGGCTTTCTTGTAGTTTATAGTCTTGTTTCTTGCCTTCAAAAAGCTCCAAAAGATCCATATTTATAGTGTAGGAGGCCCCCAAAGCTCCTACTAGCCGTTGCTACACATAAGGCTTGAATCACGCCTCGATCGCCTCGGAAATCGCCTCGGGCGATCACCCATCGCCACCCTTTAACGGTCAAATCTGGCCCAGATCGCCTCGGGCGATCTCCCCATCGCCTGGGGCGATCATCAATGATAAACAAGGCCGTAGGTAAAGTTCTGGATCGCCTCGGGCGTTCCGTGCATCGCCTGGGGCGATCGCCCTCAAAAAAATGGCCTAGGAAGCATTCTGGATCGCCTGGGGCGAGGTTGACCATCGCCTGGGGCGATCGGATCGCCAGCGTGCCCACCGTGCCATCGCTTCAGTCGATGGTGCGCAACATGGCTCGGATCGCCTGAGGTGATGGCCCGGATCGTCTGAGGTGATCTGCCAGATTTCAGCACTCTCAAACTTTGCACTATTCGACCATCTTAAGATCATTTCTTGGAAAAGTGGTAAACATAAAAGTTGTAGCTCTTTCTCTTATCTAGGCGTGTACAAAATTTCATTGAATTTCATTAAGGTATGAAGACGTTATGCTCAAAATGCTACAGTCGCTCAAACCTTGCTACAATCTGCACTTGTTATGACTTCCATGACATTTTGCTCCATGATGCAATCCGAATTGGACTGAGATGTTCGAATATGAAATCTAGAATATTGAGTTTTCTTTCCAACCTCTTTGGATTCACCTTGTTCGGAGCATCGAGCCAAGAGATATAATCAAAACATTGCACTGCGCTCCAATTGGCTTCTATACGAATTTGCCCACCAACGGACCATTGGTTTGTGGGTCTTCATCCCATCATAAGAAATTGTTCCAACATCATTCCACACATGTTGAACACTTAAATTGGTTGTTCATAGATGTCATTCCTTCTCGTCCAAGCTCAATAGATTCCTTGATAAAAATCACCGCTTGTCCTATGAACTCGCATATGTTATTGTATAACTTGGGTTCTCTTCCATTGGTCTTCCCAACCAATTTATCAATATAACCCTGTACACTAAGTAGACATATTAGTATAACAAATGCAAGTTTTGTTGATCATCAAAACTCAAGGATTAACCGGGGATAATTTAACGCATTAAACGCAACCATGCGTTTAAGGCTCAACAAGATTGCCTCGGGCGATCTAGCCAAAAATCCAAGACTGTGTCAAAATGTGAACAGTGAAATAGATCGTCTGAAACAATCTTGGACACCCTGAGACTATTTTTGGAACACCTGGGTCGTTCGGGCCTCCTGAAACTATCTACCCAGATTTCAGCAATCTCAAACTTTTCACGTTTCGATCATCTTAAGCTCGTTTCTGGGAAAAGTTGTAAACATCAAAGTTATAGCCCTTTTTATTGTATACGCGTGGACACCAAAATCATCGAATTTCATTGAGAAACGAAGAAGTTATGCCCAAAATGCTACAACTTCTCCAACCTTGCTTCAAGCTAAATGCAATCTGCACTTGCTATTTTTTTTCATAAGCAAAAAATATATTAAAATAGCACTAGGGGTACTCTAACCCTTTAAAGCGTGATACAAAATAAAATAAAATAGTTTTTGCAAAACAATCAGAAATAGTCGATTGAAAACTGCTAAACCAATTACAATATAAACAAACCACGGGTTCCCTATACCAATCTATAGTCGAGTACGGAAGGATGCCTCCATAATGTGCTGATATCCAGTGTCAAGATCTGAATTTAATCGTATCCTTCGAGACTTCTGCTTTTCTAAACATTGTATTGTTTTGAGCTTGCCAGATACTCCATATAATGCACTCCCAAATGGCGAGCCATTCTCTTTTTCGTTTAGATCCGGCCAGCGAACCCAAGTGCTGTCGAAAATTTATTGTTGCATCTTCATATAATACAATTTCTAAGTTAAGCCATTTGTAACTATCCTTCCAAACACCATTCGCAAAAGAACATGTAAAGAATAAACGCTTCACGTCCTCCACTTCTTCTTTACATAGAACATAAATGATAGACTTTTGAGTCCAGATTATACCTCTTCTCAACAGGTTGGCTTTAGTTGGAATTTTATTATGTAGGAGTTTCCATACAAAATCGGATACTTTCATGGGAATCACCGGCGACCAAACTAGCTTGAGTGAATTGTCCTCCATTATGGGCTCTAGGTTCCCCGCTTTTGTGGCCGCTAGATATACTGATCTGGTTGAGAACATCCCATCATTATCGTGTTTCCATAGCCAAGTGTCTTCATCTCCTTGGTGCTTCCACTCCCAAATACCTTCAACCCACCGACCCCTCTCGGAAATAAGGCAGCTTTCCACCATGTCTAAGTTGTATAATCTATTGTATTTCACTGCTAGTCTCTCCCCAACCCATGTATCCTCCCAAAATCTAGTCCCATTGCCACTTCCAACTTACCTAGCCATCCCTTCCCAGAACCAGTTGAGGCCATCAGTCAATACATTTTTATTTAGATCTCTCCACCAAGAAGAGCTTTGCTAACCGCCCTACCCCACTGGTACCCTCTCCCCAACCTCTAACTACTCCACCATATCGGGCTGCTAATGTTCTAGCCCATAGTCTATATGGTTCGTGAAGTAATCTACATCCCCAGTTTCCTATTAATGCCAAGTTAAAATAATTTATGTCCCTTACAACCATGCCCTCTCCTCTTTTAGCTTGCATACTTTAGACCATTTTACCCAAGCTATTTTCTTGCCCCCATCCACCCCTCCCCAAAGGAAGGATTTTTGGATTGAAGTTAAGGATTTCGATATTGCTTTTGGTACTCTGTAGAAGGATATGTAGTAAGTTGGTAAAGAAGCAAGCACCGAGTTCAATAAGGTTATTCGACCGCCAAACGACAAATGTTTGTTTCCTATCTACTTAGTCTGCGCTTAACCAGATCAATTAAAGGTCTCCACATAGCCAAACGTCTCGGATTATCTCCAATGGGCATCCCCAGATATAAGAATGGTGTCAACCCCTTTTTACAGTTTAGAAAGTTGCTCATTTGTTCTAAAATTCCATCATCCACCTCTACCCCCATCAAACTACTTTTGCGGAAATTTATCTTTAATCCCAAGATCAGTTCATAGCAACTCAAAATGCATTTGATTCCCCAAATGTTATCCCATGAAGCCTTTCCAGCGAAGATTGCGTCATCATCAAATTGGAGATACGAGATTGCCACACTCTCATTTCCAATGGGCATTCCTTTATATAAGTTCAAAGTACAAGCTCTTCTCATCAATACACTTGATCCTTATGCCGCAATCAAAAATAGGAACGAAGACAAGGGGTCACCCTGTCTCAACCCTCTTTCCATTTTGAACTCATCTGTAGAGCTTCCATTCACCAAAATCGAAACTGGTGTTGTGGTTATGCATTCCATTATCCAGCTTCTCCATTTGTCACTGAAATCCATAGCCTTCATAACTTGGTTTAAGAAAGTCCTTTCTACTGTTTGCGTTTCATGTCATCAACCATCTCGTTGGATACTAAAATACCATCTAAAATTTGTCTACCCCCAACGAAAGCTGACTGCACTTCCGAAATTACTCTGTCCATTACTTTACTCAATCTCTTGGATAACATCTTTGCCATGACTTTATATATACATCCAATGAGAGAAATGGGTCTGAAGTCTTTAATTCCAGTGGGATTAGTTACTTTTGGAATTAAGCAGACGAAAGACAAGTTGCAACCCTTAGTGATTCTGGAATTATGATTAAAGTCGTTCATAATCCTGATGAAATTGTCCTTAAAAAGATGCCACAACAGTTTCAAGAATCGAAAACTATATCCATCAGGTCCCGGACTTTTCAAACAACCACAATCCCATGCAGCGGCCTTAATCTCCTCCTCTGAGAACTCTTTGGTCAACAATCTATTGTCCTCCGCATTCAATTTTTGAAAGCCTTTGGCTTGAATTTTTGGGCGAGGTCCAATCTGGTTGGAAAAACGCTTATTGAAAAATGATCTGATACCCTGTTTTAGTTCCTGAATGGAATCATACCAAGTTCCATCAATCTTCATCCCTTCAATTTCATTCATCTTCATGTACTTATTAATGCATTGTTGAAAAAAACGTGAATTTAAATCCCCTTCTTGAAGCCATTTAATTCTTGCTTTATTAAAAAAAAGTTTGTCTTTCATTTTGTAACTTCTCATCAGTTCAAACCACTCTAATCTTATCGTGCTAGGTTCCCCTTCTGAAATGCCAATGTTTTCCTCTTTCTTATCAAGTTCTTGAATTTTCTCTTCAATTTGCAATTCTAAGATCTATCACCGAAAACATTACATTCCATTTTTTAGTTTGGATTTGACCATTTTCAATTTTTTCTTGAATGAAAACATTGCCCAACCTTGAATAACCAATTTCTTCCATTCTTTTTCTACAAAGGGAGCAAAGTTTGGATGATTCATCCAACAGTCTAAAACTTTGAAAGGTCTTGGGCCCAAATTTTTTGAAATGGTTTTCAGCATAATTGGGCTATGGTCAGACACCATTATTTCTAATCCCCAAGATGTAGAATCCTGTCATTCTGCTATCCAACCGTCGGACAAAAGAAATCTATCAATTCTACTCGCACATTTACCATCAGGTCGGAACCAGGAGAATTTTCTACGATTTAATGGCAACTCCAAAAGATCAGTTTCAGAAATGAACTCATTGAATTCCTTTATTTCTCTGTAATCCAAGTAGTCGACTCCTCTTCTTTCAGCAGAATCATGAATTGCATTAAAATCCCTGCTAGACACCATCTGGATAGATTACTTTGATTCAAATGGTGCTTAAATTATCCCATAACTGTCTCTTACCTTCCAGCTCACACGGAGAATAAAGATTTGCTAGGGCACAATGTACTTTTTTCGCGCCTCAGAAACCAACAACAATAAGAAAGCCCATACCTTCTCGTATGCTCTCGAGTTGAAATATTTTCTTATCCCAAATTGTCAACAATCCTCCTGCTCTACCAACAGCCCCCCGAAATTCCCAATCAAACTCCTCGTTATCCCATATACTTCTATAGATTCCTGAGTTAACTTCTTCAGCCTTTGTCTCCTGAATGCATAGCATGTTTATTTTTTCCTTTATTACCACTTCTCTTAATACTCTTTTCTTAACTCTGCCTCCAATCCCTCTAATATTACAGCTCACATTAATCATTAAATAAGAAACCCCCACACAGCTTAGTTCCTCAGGCAACAACACAAAAATTCAACCAGATCTTTTTTTATCCCTTTTTTTCCAAATCAACTAAGATACCAATGAACTCCGAATCTCTTCCTCCACCTTCTAAGCCAATCTTTGTTCCAAAGTCCCAAATTGCTTTAGCCTCTTGCAGATATCCTTTTCCATATAAAGTTGATTACAATTTTTGATGTTGCTATCAGATAATGAGTAACTAGGTCCTCCCTGCACTTGTTATGACTTTCATGCCATTTTGCTCTATAATGCAATCGAATTAAACCAAGCCTTCTTAATATAAAATCTAGAATTTTGAGTTGGCTTTGCAACCCCTTTAAAATCACGTCATTCAGATCATTAAGCCATGAGATATAATCAAAATACAGCTTTGTGCTCAAATTGGCTTCTATACGAATTTGGTCATCAACGTACCATTGGTTCGTGGGTCTTCATCCTTGCACAAGATAATGTTCCAACATCATTCCATACATGTTGAACACTATTTTGATTGTTCATAGATGTCATCCCTTCTTGTCCAAGCTCAATATCATTCTTGAAAAAAGTCATCACTTGTTCTAAGAATACTGTAAATGTCATAGTATAACTTGGATCCTTTTTCATTGGTCTTCTCAACCAAATTGTCAACCTAACCATGTACATTAAGTAGACACATTAGTATAACAAATGCAATTTATGTTGATCATCAAAATCCATACATTATTTAAAGATTAATTAAGCATTAAACTCAACAATTTGTTTAAAGCTCAACAAATTTGAAATAAACTAGATGAAAACATATAAAAAGTTTATTTTATTTAAAAAAAATTACATATGGGAAGTTGTTTCTTACTATCTCATTCGTTGAAAGAAGTTACAAAAAAACTGAAATTTAATTTAAGCTCAAAATCTTGATTCTTGAGAATATTTTACATAATAAACCTAGATAGAATTATTCTTGCCTATCTCAGTAAACACTATCACAAATGTTGGATCAACGACCCATATTTATCAACGTCCCACTTTTTTATGTGGGTCTCAATATATTTAATAAATCTAGGCTATTGATCCACCACATGGGTAATACTCCATAGGGTAGCTAAGCAGTAAGTAATAAGTATAAACATATATGGGAAACAATAATTAAGGAATCAACCTTGGAAAGAGATACTATACCCATCCAACGTATATCTATTTATATCTATGCTATATATATTAAAGGGAAACTCTAATAAACTTTATTTTGGATCTTTTTTGGTGTTTTTAAGTCACTGAACCAAAATACCGTCTATATATATTTTTCAGCATATATACCCACACACACACGCTTACATAATCATGTTTTTTTAAGTAAATTTTAACTAAAATGTAAACATAGTTAAGGTAATTAAATTAATTCAAATTAAGCATTTTGATACAAATCAAAATAGTGTTTTGTAAATAAACATATTTTATTTTTCAAATTTTACGATCATTTAATATGTACATATGGTAAATTAATTTTTACATATATATGATACTTAAAAGTTTGGTAGGCTAAAAAATAAAAATAAAAATGAATTCATAAAATTCCCTACCAAATAACAACATATATATTCACACCTTATATACTTTTGCAAATATGGGTGATTGATATGAATATCATCTTATAAATTATTGATAAAAATTAAAACTGTAACACGTGTATATTTCATTAATTATTCTAAAATTTTAATTGCATTCATAAATATACTTGTGATCAATTATGTGGAGAATTCCCATAGCTAATAATTAATAGCATAGGTATGTATCTCAGTCCGTCCTACTTCTATATACTTGTTCTTAGAAACATCAACACACATATAAACATATAAATATATATTTATGTATCTTGGTCTTTACAAACACATATTTCATATAAGTATTTTCCGTATCTCAATCGAGTTAGTGCTAGCATCAATTCAATATAAAAACATTGATAATTAATGGTTAGATTAGAAATAAGGTGTCAGTTTTCGACTCTTAAGATTCTTAAAATAACATAAAAGGAGTATTAGCGTTAACATGTGAAAAGAAAATCTTGCAATTAGATACTGTCTCCTTAATTATTACTTTATCTTATCTTATTTTTTTCCCGGTGCCTCCACTTGAAATACTCTATTTAGTTTCACAATTGTTTTTATATTTTTTGTATAAATAATACTGATAAATAACATAATATATTATTTTAAAAATATTTATAATTCATTCTTTTATTGAAATTATTACTAAATTATGTGGTATAATATCTCGGGGTGTATCTTTGGGTATAACAAGCAAGATAACAAATGAATTTGATTGTCAAGACAAGAGTTCGACTTTTTGTCTTTGAAACGATATTGCTCCGCTATGGTGCTTACTGTTCAGTTGTAATTCATATCCCAAGATACAACGACTATGTATAGAAACACTTCGAATCACGAATTCACAAACCATAAATGTTTAAAGACACTCAAAACTTGAAAAGACATAAGATGGACAAGACGCACAGATTTTGTTCTTTAAATCTTATTTAATTTGAAAATCAAGCATTTAATTCATCCAATGGTTTTTATATATATACTAGACCAAGATGTGACACCAAGAGATATCATTTGCAGGCACCAATTTATGAAAAAAATACGTCACAACATGAACGGACACACCCATCTGAAAAAAGTAAAAAGAGGGCGCGCTCACTTTTTTCAAACGTCAGCCATGTGCAATCGATCGTGTCCGGCAGAACTTTTGTGCCTGTTTTTTCTCATATACGCGACCGATCGCGGTCTCTATAAACTCCGACATACGGATTCCTCTCGTTTGGTTTCGTTGCTTCTGTTATTGCTTCTCTAAAAAAAGCAAGTAAAAGCAGAAGGAGAGAAGCATATCATGAGATGTGGCAATTTTGTAAAAAATTGAAGTACATTAAGCCTTTTTTTTTAATAGCAAACATTCAATGTATTTGCTTAAAAATAACTTTTCCCAATTTTAAGTAAAAGCGACATTAAGTACTTTGAATAAGCAATTGCAAACATCCCTTATTATTCGATAAAAGAAAATAAAAATAAATTATTCAGGCAGATTCATTTAAATTTCTTTATTTGTAAAGTCTAGACCTTTGCTCAGAATCGGCCCCCTCCCATGTTAAATTGGGGCCTTAATTTGTTTACCCTTCTGCATGCATGCAGCATGAAGGGTCTACAAGTCTTCTGTTCATTTTTTAAAAGACGGCCGTACGTTGTCTTTATCTTCTTTATACTGCATCATTTAATTTTTGGACCTACCTTATTTAATTTATATAATTCCGAGAAATTATTGCTTATATGCACAATAATACACTTAATCTCCTGTTGAATCCAAAATTTTAGGTTAACGTTAATATAATTATTTGTTTAGAGGGGAAGTATGAAAGTGATTGTGTATTGAATAAACGTGAAATAGTAGTATTCCACACTTTTTATTACTCAAAATTCGGAAACCTAGTGGATTGTATACGGGTAACTCCATTGTTACGCCAAAATGGTGTGAAACGTCATTTAGTGCAGTGAAGTTGCTCTAATGGGTACCATCTTTTGACTCCATTATCTTCAATTGTCTTCACGTGTGTCTGTCACTCCTACAAAATTGGTATGGGCTATTATCCCACAATCCGAATATGATCCGGTAATACCATAAGATTGTGATTGATAGTATGATTGGCTCTCCCTTAATATATGGTATGCAGGTATTCTTAATTAAGAATTATGTCAAGAGATCAAGTTAGTTGACATTAGATTTACTCTTTTCTCATCTGCAAATATATATTTTGGATTTTAAATAGCACTTAAACATATATAAATATTCTCTAATACACTCTTTACAAATATTCGTAAATATATATATATATATATATATATGTGTATGTGTGTGTGTGAAAACACCAAAATAAAACATAATTTAACTTAGTTTATATATATATATACTCCAAAATTTATCCGCACACCAATTTGTGGGCCTATAAAGGGCCGAGACGTTTGTTTTTCGTTAAAACCTGGCTAGGGCCGACTTTTTTCAACTAAACTTTGAAGCTCAAATCATGTTGGGCTATATTAATAAATTGGGTGAATTGGAATAAAGTACCTTTTTGAATAACTTAATTCACTTAAGTCTTGAGAAAAAACAATAGTGCACTAAGCATTTAATTTCAATGAATTGAGGTAGGCTACATGAACAATAGAGAGAATCAAGTCAGGTCGGACACATGCGTCAGTCTTCTCCAAACGCTTCTATCGGTCAACATATATTCTGTAATCCCCTTGCCCTCCAAATCTTTGCGTATAACTTCGAGCCATGTATTCTTCGGTCGTTCTCTCGCTCTCGTGAACTGGCCAAAATCCATGGACTCCACTCGACGCACAGGTGCACTGATGGGCCTACGTAGAACATGACCAAACCAACGTAAACGGCTTTCTTGCATCTTCTCTTCTATACAAGATACACCTACTTCAGCTCGAATATCTTCGTTCATTATTTTATCTCTTCTGGTCTTACCGCACATCCAACGAAGCATACACAACTCTGCCACACTCATCTTTTGGATGTGATTTCTCTTGGGTGCCCAGCATTCCGTTACATACAACATTGCGGGTCTAACCACGGTTCTATAAAACTTTCCCTTCAATTTCAGCGGGATATTACGATCGCATAGAACTCTGGTGGCGTTTTTTCAATTTCAACTAGTCAGCCTGAATCTTATGATTAATGTCACTGTCAATCTCTCTATCCTTTTGGATAATTGAGCCTAGATATCTAAGCTTGGTGTATTTTTTAAAATATGGGCATCCAAAAATGGGATGCTTATAAACCACACTTCCACGGATAATTCCGTCATTTTACGGTGGGCCAAGGTCCATATCTCAAAAATCCAGAGTCCATTTATCATTCATCCAACTGTATCACCCACAGAGCAAACCTGGAGTTCAAGCTGCTCCAATGGCTCAAGCTTTTTGTTCTTCTTCTTCTTTCGCTTGGCATCTTCTCTCTCTCTATGTGACTCTCTCGGCATTTCAGCTGCTGAACTGCCCCTACCTAATTTTCTTGCTATATATCTGTCGTCACTGGTCCTTTTCATCTCCAGCAATTTGTTTCACATTTCATTTATTTCTGTGACAGTATAGCTTCATTCTGTCACGCGTAAAGATATAGAGTCCGTTGGGGTTGTTTTTGCAGTTGTTCAGAGAAAATATGCCGTTAGTGAGAGTTGAGGTGAGGAATCAAAGAGCCGAAGGAGATTCTTGATGGGGTTACGGTGGCTGGCCTCGTCGGCATCTTACGTCAGATCGGGGATCTTGCCGAGTATGTTATTCCTCAATTCTGTCTACATGCCTCTTCGAGTTCACTCTATTGTCGATATTTGGAGATTTTTAGTGGTCTTAGATTTAGGTTCGTGATTTCTGTTTCGATAAGTTGCCTGGTTGGATTCTAGATATTACAGCTTCTGTATAGTAGTTAGAAACACAATCAAATTGCTAAGTTCATACATTGTTGCAAAAAATTGTATTAAAAATAGGAAATGAGTGTCGTGGGATTGTTAAAAAAAGACATCATACTAGCACTGCATTAACTTCACGGGCATAGGAGAATATAAAGGAACTCAATTAGAGGAAAACACTTAAAATAAGTTCATGTTTTTTTTGAAGTTGTCACTGTTAAGGATCACATGTTACAGAATGAGGTCTTAGTATGAATGGATGGATGCGCGACTAGTTGGCTTAAGGTTTTGAGTTAAATTTGGCTTTAATAATCTCAAGTTTTTATTCAATCGCATGAATAAAAAGAATTCCAAAATGTTATGTTTAACGTATCTATGATAGTTATCCTGCAGAAGCTCTTGGTTCATTAAAAATAAATATGTTTTAACTGATGCTGTTTGCTATGTTCTTCATTCGTCAAAATTTTGTACCAGTTTGTTAACTGAAATACCATCGCCACATATGGCAGATTTGCTGCAGAAGTTTTTCATGAGTTGCAGGAAGAAGCGATGCTCATGACTTCTAGAAGCCATAATTTGAGAGCCCGAATGAAACAAATTGAATCTGCACTTTCTCCACTTGAGAAGGTTGTTCTTGCACAGAAGAGCCACTTGCATTTTGCTTATACAACTGGTATAGTTGGGTCCTCGCTTTGTGTTTTTACACCCTTTCTTGCCGTACCCCATTTATTATTCAGATCGTATCAATCACGTCTCCTTTCACTTGGACATTACACGCAGCCAGGTGCTTTTTGGTCTAATTATTAGATTTCGAGGCAGATGGATTGTTGGCCTTTATGGTTCAAATTTTTTTCTTTTCTCGAGTCTGAGAGAAAAATGTTGCAGGTTCCAACTGTCATGCTCGTATCCAGTGTGACCAAAATCATATTGTGTACAGTGATATACCTCAATTCATCATGAATTCTTATGAAGATTGTCGTAGCCCTCCCCGACTACAATTGCTTGATAGGTATTGGCAACTCTTAAGATTATCTTATGATTTTTTCACTCATTCATTTTCATAACGCTTTTTCTTTTTATAGGTTTGACCCTGGTGGCCAGGGATCATGCCTGAAAAGGTATTCAGATCCAAATTTATTTAAGAGAGCATCAGTGGCATCTGGTGAAGCAAGTAACCAGAAAGCTGCAAAAGATAAGAAACATCTCAGAGTTAAGGTATTATGTTCGAAAAACAATAGAATAACTCAACATTAAAGCATACTACAAGAACATGCATAAACTGTTAGAAGAGGGAAAATGTGTCTGCTTCATGCCACTGAACTGCTCTAAGGACACACTGTGCTAGAGTTTTGTTAAATTTCTATGTATCAGGCTATCATCCGGCCCTAGATACCTCTGTGCATTGAAATAAATTTAGTTCGACTTGCTTGGGCAAAATTTTTTTAAGTAAACAGGAAAGATCTGAATCTCATGATTCTGATTTCTACGAAATGATCAAAATGATTTTTACACAAATTTACCACATATTTCAATTGTGAACTGGAATCTTCATATTAATCCTCATGTACACCCCAAAAGGTGGGGTGAAAATGAGTTCACTGCCAATATTAATATGTCTGGAAAATTTGGTAAAGAAAGAAAAGTGCCCAAAAGTACATATTTGACCTTAAGCATCTATTTTCATTTTTCATTGGTTTCTACGAGGTGGGTCGCTCTTTAGCTAGGTCGAGTTTCATGTTTTTCCTTTTTCAAAAGTGATGGTCCTTCCATTACTCAATGTGAGATTAAATATCAGATCACCTCCTACTGGATTTATTCACCTTTATTTGAAGCAGAAGAGTTGGTGTAATCTCGTATTGGTGTTCCACAAGTAATTTTGTTGTAGCTTATAAGCTTTAAGAGACTCCCTACTTATAGACTAGGCTTCATAGTTTTTTTTTTTCCGGGGCTTATGGCCCACAATATGTGCTGTGTAAGATTTTTCCTTCCAAAAGATCTCATCTACCTATTGGACTGAGAGGTGCTGAAACTTCAACAGAAAAAAAGGTTGTGGGCCAGGAATGGAGGACTAGCTCATGGGGCATCATTTTCCTATCACAGTGGCAGGTGCATGCCACTTCATACTTATGATCTTAACCAGGAGACATGGATCTAATATATGAATTGGATTGTTTAATGTGCAAAATATACTAATTTAGGTAGCATGGAGTTAACTTGTGAAGTTTGAACTTTGCAGAAATAATAATTCTCGAACAATGTCCCATTTGGATGACCAATCAAGTTTAGACCTGAGAAGTGGGTTAACCTACAGTATGAGTGATTTCCATGCAAGTCATTCCATGCAAACAGAAGAACCAGGGTCACGTGAATCCATTTCTTCTCCAGTAAAGAGGCACTATGTTGATGATGAATTCCTACACTACATTTTTCTCCAGGAAAAAGTTACCGAGGCATATGATTATATTCAGATCAATCTGTCACAAGGCCAAGCAGGCTGTAGTTCACCATCTATTACTTGGGACGAAAATATTGAAGCGCTCGATCCTAAAGCACAAGAGCGTGATTGTGATAGGACACAGGTAGATGATTACCATGATAGAAATCAAGAATCATTTTCCCGAAAATATGAAGTAGAAACTCTTGGTGACACCTGTTTAAATTTTGAAACAGTTGGAAAATGGATAGTCAGCCTTCCAGTGAAGCTCTTCCGACTTCGGAACCTGATGAAATCCGCCTTGATGATATTGAAGTGAAACAGATCATTTAAGGGATGCAATGAACACCATTGAATTAGATCATCGAATAGACTGTAGGAAAAGACAAGACATAGAACATTTTTACAAGTTCAAGGAAAAAGTAGTAGATAATGAACTGGAAATTGGAAAACATAATTCGGAGTGTCATTCATCCTATTCTGAATCCGATGGTCTGGTAAATAGTTCAACCTACAGATAGTGGTGGGCATAATCCCAGCTCAGTGTCTCCAAAATCCACCTCTGTGCAATATTATTCTAATAATACAGTAGCAGTCAAAGATGTATTTGATTCAATGTCTTTAGTGGAGAAGGCTTTGTTGCCAGCTCAAAGGGCTATAGAGTCATTAAACCTAAGCAGCCTGCCAGGTGTTGATTTTTTTGGGACTGATAAAATTGATGGCATCACAAGTGAAGAATCTGTTGCAAGCCCTTCATTTTGCTATTCCAGAGATGACAGCTCTTGTGTATCAATGATCAATGGAACAAGCAGTCATGCGCATCAGAAACCTGCAAAAAAAACTTTTGATGTTACTCCTGTCATGTTTTGGACCAATGGTGGCTTATTAGGACTCGAGCCTTCAAAACCACCAGATCTCAATGTAAAAAATGCTATTCTTCAAGATCCTGCATCCGCCAAATATGATAAATTTAATACATCTTGTCAGCATCATGGGGATAAAGATTCACAGAAACCAAATCAAATAGAGACGTTCAAAAGTTTTGAAACAGGCCTTGATACTCAAAGCTCTATGTGCCAGGAAGACCGAGAAAGTGGCACACAGTTTACAAGGCCCTCTTTGAAAATCTCACCTGCTGATCTAGGAATCAAGCTTGGAATAATGGCACCTGGAATCTCTCTTCCTGTTAATTCAATGCTCCACGCTGCCAAAAAAAACAAAGAAAATAGCCATAGTTCAGTTCGGATGCTTGACCTTGGCAAGAGATTGCAAACTACTGGATCTAAAAAAAAAACGTTTCATGGTGGGGATGAGAACTCCGGCCCTCCCAACTACCAAAATTATGGATATTTTGAGTGGAACATTAATCAAAGTGTTGCATATAAAAACATTTCTGGATGCGCTAAAGGTTTGTTTGGCTGTGAATCATCTATACTGTCACCTTCTTCATCTCCTCCACTTGGGCACATGAAAATATCATTTCAGCCAATAGATAGTGGTGGGACCTCCAAGCTAAAAATTACAATTTCCCGATGGAAATAATAATCATGAAACCAGCAGAGATATATTTCCTTCTTTTCAGCTGGTCCCAGAGATATCCATTATGCAGCAGAATATTGGTTCAGACTCAGCTGATGACACATTCTGCAGATCATCTTCTTCTTTGTCAGATGATTGTCTTAGTCATCAATCCGAATCAAATTCTGTGCAGTGGGAGTCTGGCCAATTTCAGTGTGGGAAGGACCTTGACTTGTATGATGGGCTTCACAGAATCTCCATGACAGAATCTGCTGCAATAGATCAGGGAACTGGTAGGAGAAGACATGGAGAGATCCACTCTGGACTTCAGTTTCCTTACGTTGAATATGGTGAGCAAAATTATGGCTGTTCGTTTGATTTTCAAAGTTTGGAAACTCAAAGTCAGTCATTCACCGAGGAACCAATAAAATATGCCAATTCAAAGGATATTGTGGAGCCACAGGGTACACTTACTCCTATTACTCCACCTCCAGTGCAATGGAGGGATATGAAGTACCATCTGGATGATAAAGAAGACAAGAGAGAAGCATTTTCTGAAGGCACATATATTGACTTCGATCTTAACTTTTCCCCATCAACTTCTGAGCAGCCGAAGCCAGCCCCATTTAATCAATATCAAGATCTTGGGAGTGCAAACATGCAAAAAAGCAAGGTCTTATATCTTGGATGTACCCCCCACCCCCCTCAATACCCACGCGCGCCACACACATGCATTCGCCCAAACTTTTGACTATGTGTTGAAGATGAATGTAACTGTATTGAAAATTCCATTTTGCTGCCTAGGGCTGATCTATATTTGTTCTTAAAGCAGCAATCAGAGTTGCAGGCATCCAATCAACAACGGAAAGCTAATCAGCTCAAAGGGATAGATGAAAAGGAAGATTTTTTGCACCAAATTAGATCCAAAGTAAGTTCCTAAAGTTGCTTTAGTGGATAAATTTTTCATAAATAAGCATGTAAATATTTGATTAGATACAACTTAGGAATTATCTCATTTGCATTTACTACGTTGAGACGAGTAGGAATGTGGGAGATGCCTACCTTCCATTCCATACGTTGAAAAATATATGTCAGCTCATTAAATATCAGAACAAGTGTGAAATGATCTGTAGAGCTAATCTTGTGGAATTCAGAACAAGCGAGGACCAGGTGAGCAGATTAGTTGGACTGATCTTGTGGACTGATCAGGTAATGTAATCTGTCTGATGAATGACTAGAGCGAATGAAGAGCAGATCGGGTGAACGGATCTGGTACTGTAACATGTCAGCTGATATGATCTCTACTAATGAAGGATGATCGGTTTAGCTGATGGATATCTTCTCAACCGATGATCAACTCAGTAGATGGCAAGAAATAAAGAAAATAGACGAAACTGATTGCATGTTTAGAAGTTAAGAAGTTGAGCTTCAAACTGACAAACGGTTATCAGTAACTGTCTAACCAACTCACTGCTACACAAGGAGAGTTCGATTACTCTATAAATAGAGAGGTGGAGGAGCTCCAGAAGAGGACGGAAAATAGAGCTTACAACTAATACACTGAAATCACAGAGAAACACATTGCTCGTTTTTGAGAGATTGGAGCTATACACACAGAAAGGGAGTGAATTCTTGATTGATTGCATTGTAAATCATAGAAGTGAAATTGATGGTGAATTCAAGTTTCTGGTGTTGTATTGTATCGGGAATATCCTCCCGTGGTAGTAGGTAATTTGTTGGCCGAACCACGTAAATCTTTTGTCGTTTAATTCTTGCATTTTAATCTGTTTTGGTTAATTGTTTGATTCGTGTGCTGGGTATTCCAATTGTTTATGCCATCATTAATCTGTAGCAAAAGGATCGAGAATTATTCATAACACCTTACCAACTAGCTTGGGTAGCTAACCAGTAGTTTACATAAGCCAAATATCATATCGTTAATCTTCTATGTTTCTTTTGAATCAAGGTTCAAGGACATGATTCTTCAGTCAACTACCTTGAGTAATTGTCCGCAAAAGTAGATGTGATAAGATACTGTCATGAGTCATGATCTTGTAAATCACTCTACTAGGCGATTCTAGCACAGAATAGCTTGAAAACCAACTGTAATTTTATTTAAGATGTTGCTCTAAGAACTTACCTGTGTATTTGCCTTTGTTTTGTGGCTCCAGTCATTGAATCTGAGACCAACCGTAATTACTAAGTCAAAATATGGGAAGCCCACCTCTAATGTCAGTGTGTCAGCTATTCTTCAGAAGGCGAATGCGGTGTGCCAGGTATCTATAATCTCTCTATCTCCATAAACAAAAAGATAGTTGGATGAATCTGTTATTAACTGTGGTTATGTGTTGTGTGTGTTTGTTGGCAATTCAGGTTGTTGGAAATGATGATGGGGAAGGTGATAGTATCTGGAGTGACACTTAATTTTTTAACCTGGCATGAAGTGTAAGTACAGGTTTATGCCAATGAAATTTTGATTTCCAGATTAGGCAAATTTGTGATACATATTTGTCAATAAGCCTATTTCCTTATGTATTTTGTAAGTCTCTTGTGAATTTCGATGATGCTATCCTCTTTAGTCTAGTTTACTGCAAAATTTTCTGTATTATCTATGTTTCCTTCTCAGTTTTGTTGCATCTGCTTGTAAAGCATATGCCCACATTCATCACGGGCTGACCCAATAGATCAAAATGCAATCTTGAAAACATGAAGTTGCCTTCATGCTAACTGTTCTCGCCTCGTGTTAGTGTCTTGACTTTTCAGGTAATGTACTGGTTGGGTCTATGTCAAACAACTCATGGCGCACCAGAGGGTCTTAGAAATTGGCTTACGTCATGCAAAGTCTCAAAATATACATTATATTTTCCACAATACTTTCAGAATTTTACATGCTTTGTTTCAAAGGTAAATACGATCACATAATAGAGCAACCATGAACATTCTCATCACTAAACATGAATCTTGTTCTGTCATCCACGAGAACAGAGGAGAGTGGCTGCTGGTAGTAGCCATGCTCGTGGCCATTGTACCCGTGCACACGATAGTTGTATATTGATGGTGGCTTAGACTCCCTGAAATCATGATGGCCTCCACCTCTGTGTCCAGAGTAGAAGTTATTGGTCGGAGCCTGGCTCTCGTAACTATTGGAGCTGAAATAATACTTGTGGGCATAGCCATGGTATTCAGGGTTGTAGGGATATGGCCAGATCTCTGCGAATCGACCTGTTTTCCTCACAGTTTTCAGGACTTTTTTCTGGTCGGCCCACCCCATCACTGTCACCTTTTGCATCTCCATATCTATGTAGATGTTGTCCACTCCTGAAACTCCATTAATTAGTTATAAATAGGGTACATAATTTCTAGCACTCTCGTTGCTGATGGAAAGACCATAATAGAATAGGAATGAAACCATGCTCTGTTGTTCCGACGTGCCACGTGGGGATCGTGGGGTGGATTGATAATTAGCTGCCTTTGCTACTAATTCATAAAAAAATGGTGCAGAGTGATCATGGTTACTATCATTATAAATGTATATATAGTTCCCATATAGCATCATATTAAGTAAAGTGGTGGCCATGCATATGGTTATTGAGATCTTTCTTGAAAATCATGTCTATAGTTGGTACAATACCAACTTCTATTCCATTAATTTTACATTCACCATGTGTGTCAATAAATACTTGGATACCAAGTATAGTTAGAGGATGTAGAACCAGAGGAATAAGATAAATACCTTTTAATCTGGAAAGAGCTTTTTTTATTTTTCTTTCACATCCTGGACAGTCCATGTGCACTCTCATCTCAACAATCTGAAGGGCAAAAATATAAGATCCGTCACTCCTACTGACCCATTTAAAAAGTGCTAGAAACATGTGAGATAACTCAAAACATTTTGATATTTTATTATTTAAATTGTTGCTAAATTTGGGTTTAAGATGGTGAGACATTCACATCAAATGTGCAACGAAAATTTATGTAAACCACAACTTTTTGTGATGTGCATGATGAGACATTAAAATTTTAGTGGCGGATGAACAAAAGGCGTGGGAAATTCTTGCATGGACCTAGTGTGGGTCCTGATTAATGCATCAACACACATAAATTATTGTCAATCATGGTTGAATATTTATGTGTGTGTTGATACATTGACTAGAGCCAACACCTGAGCCATGCAAGAATTTCCGAAGTTGCTTTCATGTTAATATTAGTATCATTTCGAACATAAACATGTATAACACGAAACAACGCACAGAGTATTTGATGATGAAATTAAGTATTTAACTTACCGACATATCTAGATTGCACTTGAAATGATACTGAATAATCTTGTGAATAAGATTTTGGGTTGTGTGAAATTAAATACTAGTAGTATTCTATATATAGAGGGAAAATTAATTGGAAAGCAAGCTATGCGTAGCTGAAGCATGCAAGAAAAGATAAAGAACGACTTATAATAAATTAATAACTAAAAGAAATTACCCAGAAGTTGTCTCGCGCGATTACTTATTAATTAATCAAGAAATCACAGTATGATGCAATTTTTGTAGTCGTCATTATGTTTAGTTTGTATAAGAAACACACGCTTGCTTACTTTGTTACATACAAATGGAAGATAATGATAAGAGTATTGGGTCAAATCAATTATATATATATTTGCTGTTAGAGTAATTTTCATGTTAAATTCATGAAATTTCCTTTGACAGCAACAGTTATTGCTCTGACGATAATATTTTCTTTTTTGTTTAACAAAAGTCCGTGTTGTAATGGGGCGATACTTAAATTTTAAAAAATAATACTTATTTTTAGGTTATAAATTAATTAAGGTTTAGATTTTTTTGTTTATGTTTAAGCGAATGATCGATGCGGAGATTATGGGCATTTAATCACAATTAGCAAAGTCTAGCTCAAAACATGAAATAATCCTTTACATTTATTTAAATCCCACCTCATATTTCCTCACTATGAATTTCAAACAATAGAGAATATAATGTTATTTAATCATTTTTAGCTTCAAATTCGAGTATTAAAGTACTCTAGTATATAAAAAAGACCTGGGCGTTGTAAAATTAGTCACACGTAAATGACGTTGTAAAATGATACATGCAATAATTCAAAGTAAGACGTAGCGTGACAGAAAATCTATAAACGAGCACTTTTGCTATGTAATTTCTGAGACAACGACTCCCACTCCTCAGGCGCATCTACCCAACAAAGATTCCTGTGACATCGTTATCATTGACATAAAATATTTGACATCAATTAGAAATAACTAGTCGATTTACCCTAAAACATTGTCACGGTATAACATTAAAATTTCCCAACAACCAATTATTTTAAACTTTTAATTCAAATCTATTCTAATTATTTGTTCAAATCCACTCTAATTGTTTGTATGATATTTAAATTCATGAATTTCAAACACTTCAATTCTAAGCTGATTTTCAACCAAAATAAAATATTTGGAATTCTCGATTATAGGAGTCATTTGAAATCTCTTTTTAGAAATATATTTCTCAAATAAATTACTTTGATCCAAAAGTCCGTGTATATATTTAAAAAAAAAAAAACTTGTTGAAGTACTTAGTACTCTTGGTGAAGTAACCATAAATACTGCCGACTAGGTCTGCGAAATTCTTATATGGACCGAGTTTTATCATACACCAATACATAAGTATGTATCTATATATATGTATACGTATGTGTGTGTGTTGGTGTATAACGAACCCAGTTCATACAAGAATTTCTCGTTCCTATTTATGATATACATGTTTATATGAGAATAGGTGTCACAATGCATGAGTGAGTAACTGAGTTAGGAATTTAGTCGCAAGTAGTTTAATATTTTGAAAAGGAATATATATTTTGATTTTTTAAAAAATTGAAGAAAGTATACGATCTTTAAGTAATTGATAATGCTGAAATATTTAAGTAACTATTTTACATAAAAATAATAATAATTGTTTTTGTGAGGATAGCTGTCGCCTAATCATTTTATTTTGAGAAAATTACAAGAAGGTCCCGCTTTTTAAAACATCTTTCAACTAAATCACCTCAAAAAATCTTCTTTCAACTAAATACATCTTTTAGAAAATTTATTTCAAATAAGTCCATTTTATCAAACCCTAATATAATTAGTCCATTAATTATGATTAAAATACACTTGCTCTACACATTCATCCCCAAGTCTTTGCCTACTTTCCACCATCGCGTTGCCCTCTGAAGCTTCTGATTTTTGTTTTCCGCAATTCTGCAAAGGATTCTTCGAACAAATTGAGATAATTTCATTTGGAATCACTTTATTAGGTTGTGTTGTGTGGTCGTATTTACAATTTGTATTGTGATTGTTGATGATTCCTTGTGCCCTCTCAGTGAATTGTTTCTAATTCTCTGGGTGTTTGCTTGAATTCTGTTTTAGCGACTAACTTCTGATCGAATTTCAGTTGTTCTAGCCTCGCGTTCTTCGATCGTGATTTTCTAAAATCATTGAATTCTTTTTCGTTGAATTTTGGATTAATTTTCTTAAGTTGAACGCTCAATTTTGGGCAGAAAACGTGAATCTAAAAAAATTGAGGAAATTATTCATTTATCCTCATTCTCGTTGTTTTGAATTTCTTTCCAATTCGTGCATTCGGTTTGCATTCCGGTTGCTTATATTGTTGAATCGGTCATTTGATACAAGAACGATTTGGTGGTACAATCGCTTTATTTGATCTTGATTATTAAATTTTACATGCACCGACTGAATCTGTCGGTGCATGTAGTTTCATGCACCGACCGAGTCTATCGGTGCATGTAAATGACATGCACCGATAGTCTCATATGCATGCATTGAGGTAGTTTTTTTCCTGCGGTGGACATGTTACCATCTGTGTCTATCGGTGCATGTGATTTACATGCACTGATAGAAACATATGAGATAGTTTAATATCCATAATCTATCGGTGCATGTGATTTACATGCATCGATAGAGATAACACCGGTAGTCTATCGATGCATCTAAATCACATGCACCGATAGACTCAAATGCATGCCTTGAGGTAGTTTTTTTTTTTCTACGGTGGACTTGTATCATCTATGCCTATCGGTGCATGTGATTTACATGCACCGATATAAACATATGAGATAGTTTAATATGCATAATCTATCGGTGCATATTACTCATGCGATGCATGTAAAATTGAGTAATGAGATGCATGTAAAATTACTAATGCGGTGTATGTAAAATTACTCATGTGGTGCATGTTAAAATAGACTAATGCGGTGCATGTTAAAATCGACGGTGCATGTAAAATTACTAGTACAACTCATGTAAAATTGAGCGGTGCATGTAAAAATTATTCATGCGGTGCATGTAAAATTACTCATATGGTGCATGTAAAATTGAGCTGTGCATGTAAAAATTAACTCATGCG
Source organism: Haberlea rhodopensis (assembly GCA_907163345.1). Lineage (NCBI taxonomy): Eukaryota > Viridiplantae > Streptophyta > Magnoliopsida > Lamiales > Gesneriaceae > Haberlea > Haberlea rhodopensis. The sequence goes on along the minus strand of CAJQUN010000005.1, from coordinate 23,157,124 downwards.
GTGCATGTAAAATTACTCACTCGGTGCATGTGAAAACGAGTCGTGCGGTGTATGTACAATTATTATTGCGGTGTATGTAAAAATTATTTATGCGGTGTAGAGTATTTTCGTAAGTGGGGTTAGTTTGGTCATTGTATTCAAAAATAGACTTAGTTGAAAAAACTTTTTATTGGATGACTGGACCGAAAAACCTTTTACCTAATGATACCAGCCCGAAATTTTCCCTTTTATTTTTATTAAGTTGATGAAACAAATTATTGACAATTACACTTAAATAGACCATTTGGGTTCTATAAATCACTTCAAGAAGCCCATTAGTAGGCGAAGCATTTACTTATAACTTATATACTTTTTAAGAAAATGAGTCAGATGGCAATTTACCCAATGTCATATTGTTAATAGATATTTTATCCCCACGTGATTTGCAGTTTACACCCATATGATTTGAAAATAGACAGTTTACCCCATGTGATTTTCAAAATAAGTAGTGTACCACATATGATTTACAAAATATAGCGCACTGCCCCCTAGCATGAGGGGTTTTGCACTTATTCACAAATCACGAGGGTAAACTACCTATTTTCAAAGCACATGATCGTAAATTGTTTGTTTTCAAAATCACGTGGGAATTGACGATTTATTTTCAAACAACACGTGTGTAAATTGTCTATTTAGAAAATCACATAGTAATTCGTTGCAAAAACCCTTAAGAAAAGTATAAATAAATAAATAATCTTTATATTTTTGTGTGGATTTTTTAAAAATAAATTTAACATTCGAAAATAAACACGCCATCAAAATTTTAAAATCTTTTCTTGTCTAGTCCTATTTCAGTTTTCTTTTTTGGGCTTCGTAAAATAAATTAATAACATTTTGTTTAGTTTTTTTAGCATTATGTTTATTTCTAGATCGGCCTATTCCATAAGTGTTTGGCAGTTTCAATCTGTTTGATTCCTTTGATGAAACCTATGACAGGAATGAATTCAAATCACTAGTACTGGTGATCAACACAAAGTTCATCACTTTGAATCCTTCACATCATTTGTTTTTTTCAGCAATTCCTCACTATAAATCATATCCCTATGAACCCAATCCAAGAAATCTCATCAAACTTCCCATTAAAGAGACCCAAAAAAGCAAACCCCATTAAACCATGGCAGAAAAGGAAGGAGCCATTATCAAAACAGGCCATGAAGAAGGGCTTAAAATGGCGGTATCCCTACTTGAAGAATTCGAGCTCCCATCCGGGCTTCTTCCCTTAGCTGATGTTGTTGAAGTAGGGTTTGTGACGACCACCGGGTTCATGTGGATCCAGCAGAAAAAGAAAGTTGAGCACAATTTCAAGATGATCAGCAAACTTGTGAGCTACGACACCGACATCACCGGATACATCTCGAATAAGAGGATCAAGAAGCTTAAAGGAGTGAAGGCTAAAGAATTTATGCTGTGGCCACCAGTCAGCGAAATCACCATTGCTGATCCTTCAACTGGGAAGATTTATTTCAAGAGTCTTGCTGGTCTCACCAAGACTTTCCCGATCGAAGCGTTCGCTGTAGGGCAGTGACGAATTCAAAATATCCATCATCCATGATCAAGATTTATGGAAGAAGTCAAGATTTTCTGTGTGTTGTTATTGCTGTCTGATGCTTGTTCTCAGACAATTAACATGGAATAAAAAGTCCTTTACACAAGTGATGGAACAAGAATTAATTTTAATTTTTTTTTATTATGTTCGCATATGGATGATATAAAACTATTAATATTGCATCTGTCAATCAGGATTCGTACCATGAAATTGAGCTTCTATTGAATCGAGAAATAAAATAGGTATATAGATTGAGAAGTAGCAGACAGCATTCTATACAAATCAATACGAAAATTCATAATGAAGAAATTGTCATCTCTATTTTTCCTTACTCTGATCAACTGTGGTGTGTGTTTGTGAGTGTAAATGTCAATATTATATAATGTTGCATACAAATTTAGAAGACAAAAGTCTCTATGTGCATTCTGTTATTCTTTGGTTCATAATATAAAAAGCACTAATAAGAAAAAATATCGTTCTTGGTCCTTAGACGGCCATGCTCTAAAAAAACTATGTAAAGTTAACATTATAGAAAGCACAATCTTGATAATCCTGGAAGCAATCCGTCGATTAGAAGATAGATGCCATCTTTCTAGATATCATGCCTAGAAAGCCAAGAATGATAAAAACAAGTTCCTTGATCTGGCCACCAGAAAATTTGCAAAAAGAACCCAAGAAAAAACATAATAAACATAATATATTGAAATGAGTAGACATGCTGGAGTTCAGTCGAAAAAACATATTCTTTCCACAAGAAAGAAGACCAAAAAAATCAAAAGGAATCGGTGCAAATACATCAGTAACTTAATGAATTACCTACAAGAAATGATTCCCAAAATGAAACACCGCAAGGATCAAGCACGTTTCCCACTGTTAGGATTTGTTTTTGTGCACAGGACCCATCGTCCCTTGGCACGACGCTGCTTGATAACTGCTCTTCCTTCGGTGGTGCTCATTCTCTTGCGAAAGCCATGTGTCCGAGCCAATGATTTCCTGGACCTGTGTCTCTTGGTTTGACAAAGGGTATATTTTCGCCCTCACCACCAAGCCGTGCCTTTTATTGGCCCTCATGCCAATGCTGGAATTCAGGTCCAAACCCAATGATGATCCTGAAATCCAGTATAAGCAATCCATTTCACTTCTCAACATTCAAAATATTCTGCTATACTAAGTTCCCATTGTCCTTGATGATTGAAGATAAAGGACCAACCATCAAGTTTAACAGAGTATACACATTGCATTGTCCGCTGCATTTCCAACACGTCAGCCATGCTTGGGAGGTGGAATATCCATAGTTCATCTCAAGATTAAGAATATCCTATTGTGATAATTGCACGATTAAATTTCTATAATATTCTTCCATGATTGAAAAATCTATCGCGCAATTATAAGTAATGCCATCCTAATCTCGCTCATTAGTTTGACGCGGTACAAGGAAGAACACCATCAGAAAAATGAAGTCAATAATTAGCCAAAAAATTGACAACAAATTTATCAAAAGTCTTTAAATAAATCAGGAAAAATGAAGAACATACTATCATCACAATAACGTCATTACCTCACCAGACTACGTAAAACAAAAACACAATAATGTTAACTTCCACACGGCAATGAAACCAAGAATCCATACATACATTCATTACGCAGAAAATCCACAAGCCCAAAAACCAAAATCACCATAAACCAATAACCAAGTCAAGATTATTCATTTTCTCACATTGCATTCCATAAGAAACTTTGTAAATAAAGACTACACAACATGACCTATTGAGTTATTCAAACCAGAAAAAAATAATAATAAAAACAAAAACAAAAACTAACAAACAAACAAAATTCACTAGTTACCTGAAAATAAAGGCCGGGAAGAAGAAGAAGGAGTGAAGGAGCAGTGGAGGAGCATCCCAGAAGAAGCTGCGGCCCTGGGTTTCACGTTGATTGAAACCGAGGATTTTGTTCTTGATCCCGTAAGAAGCGAAAGTGAAGCGGTGGGGCCATTAGAATTGCTGCCTCTGTAACAAGTAACTGTTCCCATTGACACGCAGCAGGCCATTTTCATCTTCTTGCTCCTTATACTTTAGAGTGTCTTTTCGGCAATGCCTTGTCTTGTTCTTGAAACCAGAATTTGTGGGGGACTTTCCAATTTGAATAAAGTATGGGATAGTTTGTAATATCAGAATTGGGCTTAATACTGGATACATTACATTTTTATCCACATACATGCTATGATTGTGGGCTTTAGAGGAAAACAAATCGTTACCCGGCCTAAATTATATTAAATGGGCCTAAAAGTTTTGGGAGAAAATCTGATTTTATACGGAGTAAAAAAATAGTCAAACTTCAGACCGATGCCATATAATGAAATATTTTTCAATCTAATCCACCAAAAAATCTTCAAATCACTTAAGTTTATTTTAGGTCAAAATGACCAAAATAGACAGAACACATAACAAGAGGATTAGAGATCTGCTCGCGAACTCTCGTCGTCTTCCTTTGTGTCTGTAAGTTTTTTGGTTAGCATTTTTTGTCGCTGGGGATTGCGGCGCATTCGGCCATGGACGATGACCGGAGCATAAACTTGCACGACTTCGACAGGGCGGCGTTATCGCGACCGCTTTATAAGACGCAACATAACTGGCTTCTAGGTCCCGGGGAGTAGAAGAAGAAGATGTATGTTGTTCTGGTATGCATTATTGTTAGCAGGAATATCTTTTTGTGGATAGTGGGAATTATCTTAGGTGTTTGATTGTTGGCTGGATTCATTTCCTTAATCATTAAGGCAGTGTCGCGGTATCACCACCACTCGCTGTCGCCGTCGGATAATTATTTTTAGCTTATTGTGATAATCGGGTCATTGGGTGTATAGAGTCTGATGAAGAAAATTTTGAAGTTTCTTTTTTAAATTTTAATAAAGTGGTGTACATAATTTTAACAAGTGCACTGCACATTTTAAGCTAGTGAACACAATTACATTATATTGGTGCATACAATTAATTATACTGGTGCACACAATTAAACTATAATAATATATGTAATTACATTATACCGGTGCATGCAGTTACATTATATGACACACTTAATTTAGTAATGTGATACACTAAATTTTAGCATGGCGATGCACTTAATTTTAACAAAACAATGCAGTTAATTTTAACAGGTGCGCCAGCTAGTTGGTATTTAGTCTAAGATTTTTATTTTTCATGTTTGATATCAAAAATGAGTTTTTATGATCTGGCTCTACGTGCTGAAACTGAATTGTTTTGGTGGTTGAATGATCACCTAATAAAAAATGCTAATTTTAGATAGCAAAGCCTCTGTCCTTCCCGGTTTCGACCAAAAATGCAACGGCAACATCAATACTCAATACTGTTAGGATTAATAAAAGAATAATTGGGTTTAATTGTTAAAAGTTCAATAATTATTATTAATTTTGTTATGAGAACAAAATCATGGTAAGTTAATTATAAATAGTTAATTAGGCTAAATAAATCTAACATTGAAAAGTTGAGACACTTATAGTTTTGTTTATAATGAGATACAAATCAATATAGTGTAGTTAAATAGAAAAGATGGGTACCCCTAACGCGCTGTCCGTCCGTCCGCTCTGCAGATCTAGGGGTGCTTATTGGCTTGACCAGGTCCGGTTCGGACCGGAACCGGCCGGTTCCGGGTCCGTTAAGGATGGAACCGGTCCGATCCGGTAAGGAACCGGAATGGTTCCGGTTCCGGTTCCACCGGTTCCGGGTTGGAACGAACCGGTATTTTATAATTTTAATTTTTTTTTCCGAAAAATTAAGGTATAACTTGTTGTGTGGAGGATTCGAACACGCAACCATCATCTTCTACTCTATAACTCTAACCAATTGAGCTAATGGACCTTTGTGTTTGTAAACTAACATCAAATATATTTATCTATATTTAAAAAAATTAATTTTTTTAAAATTAACGGATCCGGTTCCGGTTCAACCCGGAACCTGATTTGTTTAATCTGGAACCGGTAAGATACCGTTTTCGGAACAGTAGAACCGATCCGGACCGGTATCTTACCGGTTCCGGATCGGTTCGAAACCGGTTAGTTCGATTCCGATTTCGGATCGGACTAACCGGTCCGGTTTCGGATCGGACTAACCGGTCCGGTTTCGGACCGGGTCCGGATCGACCCGATCCGATAAGCACCCCTAGCTCTGCTCGTCTCGACTAGACACGCCTCGCCTCGCCGCGACGCGTCGCGCATGTCGCTGCCGCAAAGGCAGCCCTATCTTTTTACTACTCGAATTTCTGAAATGCCTTTTCGTCTACCTGACTTTTCATATTCTGCTGAGTATTAAGTTTGAGACTTTTCACTTACCTGCAGAATTGATGTCATATTTAAGTGTGAGACTTAAATTCATATTAATCAGATTTTAAGTGTTGAGACTTTTCATCTACCCCACTAAACATTACACTTAACTTCTGAGACCTTTTGAGATGTCTGATGCTCAGCTATATAAGCTGCTCCAGCCTTATATTTTCATAACCCGAAAATCGGAAATCATTCTTCATTCACACATTGCATATTGTGTGCGAGTGTTGCACACTACTAATGTTCGAAGTAGGCTTGCTCGAAGTTCTGCTTCAATCCGAACAGAGGTGATTGAGCCTTATACTTTGGAACTCACTTGTCCAGGAGGTCAGAAGCTAAGACTGGCAAATTTGAGTTTACGGGCACACAGCTTGTTGTGGCCTCGTCCAGAAACATTTCCATATTCTTGTTGTATTTTCTTTACAGTTTATAAACTATTACTGCAAGTTCTACTATTTTTTTGTATTTCAGTGTAACTTATATCAACGATTATTTAAATTTATTCAATTTATCTATTTAGATAAACAGTGAACAACAAATACAAACATCAATACTCTCATTTCTAAAAGAAACCTCAAAGCCTCCCTTGAGCAAAAAAGTCTCCGGTGAAGACACCTTGCTAGAGAAGGTGCCACATCAGATTTCGGCTGACGACGGCGGCATCGTAAAAGGGCTGAACGTGGGTAAGGGTATGTATGTTGTGGAGATGATTGTAGTTTCTTCGTTTATCCATTTGAGCTACAGTGCAATTTTTAAACTAAGTTTTGATGAATGGAAGACACGCAAGAGGTACTTAAGAAAAACAAGACTTCTTACTTAGGGTTTTAGAAATTAGAATTAATTGAATAAAGTTTTCATTTAGTTGTAAAAATAATTTTGTCCAGAATTTAGTTGAAAAATGTTTTATAAATGTGCACTTATTTGCAATTTGCTCGAAGCATACAAAAAATATTATCAGTATTTTTAAAATTCACTTGTGTGGCCAAGGAGCTAGGGATGTTTAAAGTTGGACTTTAATGCACCTTTTCAACACTCAAGACCACATGTTTTACTAAGTATGTTTTCACTTCAAATTGTTTCTTATCCTTTTCCGAATGATTAATGGCATACAGCTGCTTATTTGTCGCCTGCCACCCGAGATTTGTTTGTGTCTAACAGAATGTTCTATATATTATTGCATGTAATTTTTTTTTAATGTCATCAATGTCGTTTATATAACTCCGACATGTTTGGTTTCAGTCCCGGATAAAAAAGGAGACTCATCGTAGGTAATCAGTCAACACAAGATATTGGCATTTTTTTAGGGGGGGTGGGACAAATATTTTTTTCCGCGCTCGACGGAACTCAAACTCGAGTCGCTCCCAAAAAACGAAGATGAGCTCTAACCATGTGAACTAAGCCTACAAGCTCGACAAATTTCATTACTCACTTAGCTCAATGAAAACCTTGATTTGAGGGTAGAGTAAATTATTGGTCAGTTGGGGACTTGGGCCATGATTCTATACACCAGAAAAAAGTGTCATCGTGGTTGGTATAATTATAAGTTTGTTAAGGCTGCATCATTGCTAGCTTGCTTAGATTGATGGAGAGTATGAAAACAAAAGTTATTTAAAGATTATGAAATTTTGATCTTCAAATTTTATTCAAAAGTGGAACGCATAATTTGTTCAAGTACAAAAAATAATTTTGGGTGGAAACGATTTGGTTTTAACTCTTGATCGGAATTATAAAATATAAAAAATTTTATTTTCTTTGCAATAAGTGTTCTACACTTTCTGCCTCATATATATTCAATGATTGAATTTTTTTTATTAAATATCGTATAAGCCGTAAGAAAATTAAATAATCAGTCAATATGATGATATATAATATAAAGAAAAGCTAAAACTTTAGTCATTATCTTTAAATAGATTGGTTTATCGCCACCCAACGAGTTGTTGGAGTAGGTGAATTCAGATGCATTTTGATCACAAGTTCGATTCCGTCTATCAACACTTTATCGGTCAAGTTTGGTCCGATTTACCTGACTGACGTGGTTTGCAGATTATTACGTCATCCCGAATGTTTACATCGATGTTGCTGGTTCCCCGTTATTAAAAAAAAAAGACATTGGTTTATCAGTATTTTGCAATTTCGTCATTAAAAAGAGTATGACCTCAACTACTAAGAGATACTTGCACAAGCTTTTATATTAATAAGAACACATAAATTTTTTGGAAAAGATTCCGTATAATTATGAAAATCTTTAATTAATTTCTTATTTATTCGAATGATTGTGACCTACGCCCAACTCTCGTGAAACCATGTCCTGCCACAAGTGGACATATATCGAATCATAATTCACACCTATATACAAACACAAATCCAAACTAGAGATGGTTATTCTCTTTTCATCAAAAAAGAATTACAAATTTCTAATAAATTGAAAGAAAAAAATATATAGTTCTAAATTTTCTTATAAACATATTAAATCTAGCTTAATTGTCTATTTTGGATGCGACATGCTGAGTGTTTTTTTATTGCTTTTAAAAGTATTTATATGTTTTTTTGATAAAAAAATAGATTAATAGTATTTGGTTTATTTGCTCTCTATAAAAAAAAGAAGGTAAAAACAGAAGTAGATGAACAATTAATGAAACGATTCCTGCTCTTTTAGTTGAGAGTAACAATTATGTACTAAACTGAAATTCATAAAGTTGTTTGTTTAATTTTAATATCAAAATCCGATGTTTGTTTGCTTAAAAACCAACATTAAAGTGTTTTAAATAAACAATCCAAAACATACTCCAGATGGATGAAACATACATTATGCTATATGTGCTGATCTTAATTTCATATTGTCAATATCTTTGGATCATGTGAGTCTTGTATCTTTAAAGAGTTTCAATACCATATAGACTACACAAGAATTTTATATTAAAAGTGAAATAAGACTAGAGGAGACAAATCACCAAGATGACGACCTACTGGCACATCCCATTAGCCACACTTTTCTGATCAACAATTAGATCCGACCAAGTGTTATAAATGGTCTTTAATCAATCCAAAATCAACCGTAGTCAACGTGTTGATTAATCGGGCCAATGATTTGACGGGTCGGATCCATAACCCGCACGTCTATAGGCAAATCGGTTAAGGGTCACAATTTTCTAACTCGATTAACAGTCGGTTCAAGGATTTATTTTAGTTTTTTTATATTTTCATATTTAAAACATGTTATTAGGTACAACCGAACCGACCGAGCCGAATATACCGAAAATTGAATTAATCGATTTTTATTTTTACCAAACCGAACCAACCAAATTAATTATTAAAATAGAAATAACCATTAAAATCGGTTATTTCGGTCGGTAGCCGATTTAACCTAGATTTTTTAAGTAAATTAAAAAAAATAAGATATTTTGATTTTAAATTAAAAAAATAGTTAATTTTTTTTAAAAAATTAAACAAATTGGTTAATTCGGTTAACCGATATTTTTTAAACGAAAACCGAAACCGAACCGAATTAACCAAAGTTTTAAAAATCAAACCAAATAAACCAAACCGAATTTCCAAATTAATTCGGTTCGTTTCGGTCAGTTAATTCGGTTTATTATAGTATAATAATATATATAAGGTGTTCTTGCATTATAGTATAATAATATAGATAATATAGATTAATCAAACTATATATTACATATTTTGATATGAGCTTTAATTTATTTCACATTATTTTATTATTAATCTATGGAGAAAAACATATACAAATACTTTTTAGACTTGTTTTCAAATTTTAATTATAGTTTAAATTTTTTTTTAAATAAGGACCAAAGTAATCGTTGGTTAATCGGAATCGTAACCGGTGGTTCATGAATCATAATCAGAACCATCAATAAAGATTAATGATCGAGGTTTTTGGATAGTTCAATCGATGATTTTGAACCGTGGTCAATTTTATCGAGAATTATGTAAATTAAATGCAAATAGAAAGTACAATTGGGACCCCCTTAAAAACAAAACATCCAACAAATATAGGTCCCATATTACACTTTCACTCAACTAATTCCAATTTGCCAACTCATGTGATAGTCAGCCATATTATAAATAAATAAATTTTCTCACTTTACAAACCTTAATTATTAGCGATCAATATTACATAATTGTTGTGTTAATGGCTTGATGATGCATGTTTATCAATACAATATGTGATATAATTAAATATAAAATACTATTTTTTTGAAAAAAAGTATAATGCACTATGGAACATTTTTCTGTAAACAGGTTAGTTAGTGAGGAATTAGAGGATACATTTGTTTTTTTTATATCTATTATAAATAGAGATTTTGATATTATAATATAGTTATTTTATAGGGTTTATTTGTAATTATTTAAATTAAAGGTCAAAATTTATAACAAATATTCTGTCGAGGAAATACAGCTTTAATTTTTCCCGTGCAAAATCATGGGTTTGCGACTCTGATAATCTACGCAAACGATTTTATCAATATTTTTAAAAAAATTTACTTTATTATTATGATTATTATTATATAATGCCAAAGTGCGGACGGATTCCTAAACAACTTTTCTTGATAATTGCTTAGTTCTTAACTCGAGCTTTGAGTCCCAAAACCCAGCCAGCCATAATGGCGAGTTCTGGGTACGAACACCTGTTTCTTGAAATCCAGATTTTTGTCTTTATGGCGCTGCTGCTAACAGCGCCAGGTGCTAACTCAGAGCTGGAGTTGCAGGTACAAAATAATTTCAGCATTTTCAAAGGAAGACAGCTAGCCAGCGGCTGCAATTTGTTTCAGGGAAAATGGGTCGTTGATGATTCGAATTCTCTCTACGAATCCTCGACCTGCCCGTTTATGGACCCCGATTTCGACTGCTTAAAAAATGGTCGCCCAGATAAAGAGTTCCTCAAGTTTTCTTGGGCACCAGACGCCTGCACCTTGCCCAGGTAACACACAGCTGAGTCCCAACTCGAGAGTAGTACTTGGGATTCATAATCACACCTTATAGTTCCATGGTTGGTTCTAGTTTATGCAAGTTTCTTCTGTTATATGAGGTTAGACTCCGCGAGTAGTCAAAGAGTTCTATTCGATAGTCAGCTTACTGATATTAGAGTTTTGAGTTTCTTAAAGAGACAATAATGAAAGCATAATCTTTTTTAATTTAGTTCTGATGGTTGATTATGCAGATTTGATGGTATGGGATTGTTGAAGAGTTGGAGTGGGAAAAAGATAATGTTTGTTGGAGATTCATTGAGTTTGAATCAGTGGCAATCTCTTGCCTGTATGATTCATGCGTCCGTTCCCAATTCTAAGATCTCCTTCCTTAAACGTGATTTGCTTTCTTCTATTACCTTTCAGGTATTTAAACTTACCTTTCTTGTTATGTACTGTACTCGCAGTAAATAAACTTAAAGTTTAACTAACTTCCTGTGGAATGGGACGGATGAGTCCGAAATTTTTGTCAAAAATATATATGTACACATTTATTTTTGTTGTGTAAGGTGCAACAATAATTCATCGATGAATTGTATGAAAAAAAAATAGAAATCAACATAAATGTTTAACATGGTTGAATCTACATGGAGCACGAGGCGGCTATAATTTTTATTAATGATGCCGTCGCTCCGCTCCTTTCGCTCCACTCTGCTTAAGTTCCGGTATCTTCCCATTTTCACATGTTGTGGAAACAAGGGAAGGCTATGTACATTAACTGGCCTGACTTTTCCCTGGATCCCGCCTATAGCGGGAGCTTCTTGCATGGGTTTTTCAAAATATTTTCCACATCTCAAAATGTGTCTTCACCTAGTCTGCCTCATCTTCCAATCGCAATTCTAATCTTAATCTTATTCTATCAAGCCAAACATTGTATCATCTGTGCTATTTTTGTTTCTTAATTGTAGGATTATGAAGTTACGTTATTATTATACCATTCAACATACTTAGTAGACATAACTCGAGAAAGCATTGGGAGGGTACTGAAATTGGACTCCATTCAACAAGGTCATGCATGGATAGGAATGGATATGCTTGTATTCAATACATGGCATTGGTGGACTCATAAAGGCAAAGACCAACCGTATGTATCCCTTGTATCCCTTTCATACTTTAATTTCTTTCAAGAACATTAAAGTAATGGAATACATGTTATTGAGGTGTAAATCATCCGTTGTATTAGTTGAATACTTGTTATGTATTCCTGTACAACGTGTGAACGAGATAAATAACAAATGTTCAGATAATATACATATCTGGAAATTGGGATGTTCCTGTTGTTCTTGCAGATGGGATTATATACAAGATGGTTCCACCATAACTAAAGACATGGACCGCTTGGCGGCGTTTTACAAAGGTTTGATGACATGGGCTCGTTGGGTTGATCTTAACATTGATCCAACAAAGACCAAAGTTTTCTTTCAAGGAATTTCTCCAACTCACTATCGGTAAGTAATTAAGAGACAAGCGAAAACTGTTGTAACCTGTAGATTTTGTCGTTCTGAAATTTATTAAATCCCCTCCCTCGATAATTCCATGATTCACAATTTCCTACTATCATCATCACTTCTTGAATTTGCATAAAGATTTACATAAATGGAACTTATGACTAAACCCTGTACTCATTGTAATGACAGGGGTAAGGACTGGAAGTCGGGATCAAAGAACTGCAATGGTGAACAAGAGCCATTGACAGGGTCATCGTATCCAGCTGGTACACCCCCGCAGGTAGATGTTGTCAAGAAAGTACTTTCCGGAATCACAAAACCGGTGTACTTACTTGACATTACAACATTGTCACAGTTGAGAAAAGATGCTCATCCGTCAGCCTACAGTGGTGCTCATTCAGGCGTCGATTGCAGTCATTGGTGCCTCCCTGGATTGCCAGATACTTGGAATCAATTACTATACGCAGCACTCACTACGTGATTGTTAATATTGGTTTTTGGTTTTTTTTAATAAGAAAAAAAACAATTAAGGCTTATTGGACCAAGTCCCCACACTGTAATTTATCTGAAATATCAAAATATTGATATCATTTGAACACCTTATAAGCTTTGTGAAAAGAAATCAATGCACTTTGACAAGAAAGCGGTGCACATTTGGATATCTGGTAACTAATTCTTAGGTTGAAATTGATAGGTTTTGAGACAACTCTCATATTCAACGAGCTCACAAGCTAAGAAAAAATGGTATTAGTTTGTGTTCGAGAGTACAGATTCTGAATATTTGGTGGGATATGTACCGGGGAAAAAACTAAAGGTACTTCGACATGGAAATCTACTCAAATGCATGCCCTGATTACACCAATATCACAGAATTCAATTTCAAGTGCTTCCATATTCAATCTTCTCAGAGAAATTCTCAAATGCCTGTAATCGTATACACGAATGGCCGTTTATCAACAAATTTCTTTACAAGAAAAGGAGAAGTGCCGAGGTGGGGTATCATTCCTGATGCGGAGTTTGCTGCAGATCAGTAAGAAACAGAGACTATAAGAGATAATATTTTGGGATTGAATGAATAATTTTATTCCACTATAATGTATGTTGTATACATGGACAAACATTATCTAAGTTTGGAAGGATAATAACTAAAAGATAAATACAAATCAATACATGATTGTGTGAATGATTTGATAAGGGCCTGTAAACAAGCTTCTGTTGATGCTGATTATGGTATTGCACTTTGCAGGATCGAGCTTTATCCCTCAGTTCTTGAAATGCTTTCATTGTCACCACATCAAAACCACCAGAAAACTAAGGGGGAAAAACCCCAAAAAAAACCCGAAATCATGAACAGCTATAAGATTACAAAAAGCATTTAAAGTTTACTTGAACTGAATAAAACAGTGAAATTTTCAATATAAAATGTCCGTAAAACACAACTACTTATGTACCTGATGAACCGGGAACACAAACTTAACACCTTAAACAATAATCTCTTCTTCTTCTGGACTGCCCAAAATCTTTTCGAGCTCAGCTGATACCCTTTTCATGCACTTGATGGCCAGTTTCACTGATGCCAGCTTGATCCGCAGTTATAGGAAACAATGAACTGAGTGGCTTAATGAGGGGGCAATTTTCTCATCTTTGTTTCAAATTCTTTACAGAATTTATTCAAATTCCATGGCAAAGCTTCTTTTTCAAGATGATACAAAGATTATCTTAAGTTACAAAATGCTTACATACGCATGCTTTACAATTTTTTAAGATATAAAATATTTTAAAAATATGCTAAATTTTCACTCATAATCAAAATTTTTGAATTCACTAGGTCTCCCACAAATATGTACTGCACTTTTTAACTACATCTAAAAGATCATAGAAAACCCAAAAAAAAAAAAAAATTTAAGGTTGCTAATATAATCTAAGTTGATATTACATTTGTTTAACACTGGAACATAAAAAGTGTCTTAACATCTGCTTATCTAAGTATCAATCATTTTAGAAATGATCACCCAACTAATGGGATCTGATGATTTCACAAATTATTTAATCAACTCATAGCAGAAAAAGTGCAATATATTAAAACAATGTGTGTATAAAAAAGGGAAAAAAAAAACTAAGAAATTATACCTATTTTAGGTATATGGGATTAGGTCGATGTTGTCATCGTCACCGTTTATTTACCATCGATATGGAATAATCCACAAGATTGTTGATGCATCCTAGGGCATTGTCGCTGTAGCATCAATCTTTCTGGTATATGTACGGAGAATCATAAATAATCATAAATAATTTTGAAGGCTGATAAATCCCCATCAATACAAGGGGGCTGAGCAAAATGAGAGTGTCAATTACCCAACTCTGCTCCTTTTTCACCGTATATTTTGTCTTTTGTTTATTTCATCCATGTCTATTGACCCAAAATAAACTAGAAAGAAAATTTAAAGAAAGTAAAATTCTGTATGTAGTTGTTCATTGCTTTGCTCGGTTTTCTATTTCTGACTATACATTTATATAGGCGCACCTAATAATTGGTAATCCGAGCTAAACAGGGTTGAAGTGAACTACTCAATCAATGTATTTTGAAAAACAAAATATACCTCTCTCAACAAAATATTTTTTTATTTATTTATTTTTCAAAAAGATCACCCAATCCCTATATTTATATGCGCTCCTTTGTGTTTATATAATAATTTGACAAGAGATTAAACATAGATATGACACATATACATATATACAAAAAATAAAATATAACAATGTAAAAAGTATTTGAGTGCCGGTTGTCAAACATGCAATACAAGGACAACTATTGATGTACCCTACTTTCCTCTTGTTCGCGTCTCAGAGATATATTAAAACTATTAGACAATAACATTTTTAATTCGTGCTGAGCTTAGTTTTGATGTTGGGTTTATCGGGCTCGTTTACAATGTCCATACACATATCATCTCCTCACTACTCATTTAAGCGGCATCATCCATCAATTTGTCGTTCGAGTTTTTTCTGGGAGTATGGCTTGTGTTACTTCAGCACCGTAGCGCCAAGGAAACCTCACCGATTTTTAACGCCCAAACCAAGGGAGGGGGAAGGATTCACATATTTTGATTGTATCTCTAATCTTCTTCACTTCAGAAACTTGGTTATTTGCATGGGCTTTGGATAATATTAACACTAGTTAATTTGGCACCACGCCAGTGAGCTTATAATCTAGTATATATGTCCAATAAAGCGTCCGACACAAGTTCAACAGACAGTTCTAGAGAATAAAAAGATGGTTCATACGCATTGAACATACAAAATCGTACGCATATAAAATCAAATAGGTCGGAGTAAACAAAAGTCTTCCCCAACAATACACAATAGCAAGAGTTGGCATATGATATCCTTGTAGGGCCCAATAGACTCTCTAAACAAAAGTCATCTACGAAAGTGCAGTAGTAGATGACATCAGATATCACAATAAAAGTAAATCTAAATGAATTCCAAAAAACCAATCAAAAGTTGTTCGCAAGAGTTTTCAAAATGACGATGGTTCATTTCATAATGCAGCTATGTGTTCGGTTTCTCATAGCAGTAGCGAGCATCTCATAAGAGGAATTATAATTTATATTTATTGTTGTAGTTGCATTGTTATTAGGATATTGCTCTTATATTATTTGCTATGGCCTCATGATTAATTAATCATCTTACTTTTATAATTATATATACTTTCTGACAAAATGAATGTAAATGTGACGTCCCAAATTATTATCAAACAATTAATATATAATTATCATAATTTAATATTTTCTAATTTTTTTGATATAATCTCCTTGTACATGAAGGAAAAATTTGATGTCAAACATCATAACAAAGGTAACCTAGAACAATCACATATTAGCAACGAGTCGTACGTAAGCCAAAACTCAAAATACATACAAACAAGCAAAACAGACGACCTGTAATCTACCAAAAATTCATTATGCCGAATATTTTATAAAAAATTATTATTAAAGTTTGCCACAACGAAAACTTATTTTTAACTCTTTTTTTTTTTAAATAAGTTCACATAAAAAGTATTATTAAAGTTTGCCACGACAAAAATCTATTTTGAACTATCTGTTTTTTTTTAATTCATACTTGACAAAATCAACAAGTCTTTTTTTTTTAAAAAAAAAGAAAAGAAAACATTTTAAATTTTAAAAATTGAGATAAGAGGGCACTATTGGGTCAAGGGTTTTGATATAATCTCCTTATACATTAAAGAGAATATTTGAATAAAGGTAATACCATATATCAGCAATAGGTCGTAGGTAAGCAAAAAATCAAAATGTACATAAACAATCAAAATCGACGACCTGCAATCTATCAGAAATTTATCATGCCGAATATTTTATAAAAAATACAAAAATAAAAGAAAAACTAAAAGAAAAAGGAAATAAAAAATTTAAAAAAATAAAAAAACGACGGCCAAATATCACAGGAATAATAACCGATTGAACAAATAATAAATAACAAAAAAAGCAAATTACAAAAAAAAAGGGTGAAAAAGGGAAAAAAGGGAAGGGTTACTGTTCTTTATAAATGAAGAATAAAATTGAAAGCTAATTCATTGAATAAACTTCCCCGACGAAGAAAGAAAGCTAATTCATTGAATAAACTTCCCCGACGAAGAAAGAAACAGTGGTTGATATTAATATTTGAACGACAACTCAGCGGCCATTTAAACCCACGGGTGGCATTTTGCCTGCCTTGTGCTATCTCGTTGGAGCTCTCCCAACCAAGAATCCAATTTTAATAAAATAATGATAAGACAAATACAAGATAAACACTAGATATTAAAAAAAATTCAGATGATTATTAAATTTTAGGAATGAAAATATAGTTCTGACTATTTACAAAAGTAGTTGATGGAAAATATATTATAACTGTATGATTATGTGTAGAGTAATTTATTTCAAACATAACCAATTAAAATTATATTATATTTGTAAAATTTTAAAGCTAAAAGAAGTGTTCCATCCAGATGATATCATCTTACCTAGGGTGTAGTGATTGCTACCCATAAATAAGGGCAAGTGATAATGCCAGAGCACATATTGTTTGTGCTAGAGCAAATTTTTTTTATTTCCAATTTTATCCTTCTGCTAAACTCATTATCTCTTCTGTAAACTTACGTCATTCTTTTTCTACGGGATCTCTTCTCTGACTAAAATATTAAAATATTACAAAAACAAAAAACAAATTTGAAATTAACGTAACAAATAAAAAATTTATTAAATTATAGGAAATTGTCAGTTGAAGAAACGATTTCTACTTTTTTTTTTATTTTTTAGTTTTTTTTAAAAAAAAAAGGTGAAATCGTTTCTTTAAGAAACGATTTCACCTTTTTCATTTTTTAAAAATTTTAAATATAATATAATATATATACTTTAATATAATAATAATAATTATTAGTATATTATATAAAATATTTAAAACTGAAAAATTTAAAAACTTGCTCTGACTGCAACAATTTAAGTTCTGGCAATAACATCAGCCATAAATAAGGCTGACTCATTCACAAAGCAAAGGAGACATTTGTCTTAAGCTCACTATGGCAAGAAGGCCCAATATTTTTTATATATTTTAATTTTAACCAACATAATAAGAGCATAAGTTAATTGTTGTGACAAAACAGTAGCTAGTATAAATCTATAAAACATCGATAATTTATTGTAACAGAAAAAAATTTAGTGTACGGTGAATAATTTAATTTACTAGTTCATCAATACAATAATAAAACAGTCAAACTAAATAAAAATGGGGTCAATTAAGCAATCTGTAACTACAAAATCACACATTAAAACAATTAATAAATTGTATTACAATTATACAACACACTCACACAACAAGATTGGATGCTGGAAATCATCTTGTTGGCATGAGAATAGAGCCTTATAAATTAAGATGATAATGTGAAGTTGCTGCAATTTTCATTTTATATTCAAGGTCTTGGATATATATTTGTTGAGTGGATTAATATTAGCCAATGAGACGAGGCATATTTAACGATTCATCTGATACAATATTTTTGTTAGGTAAACAACCGTTAGATTATGATATTTGTCTGTAAGTTTGATAGGAGGATAATATTTCCATTTAAGTTGGAGAGAGGTATTCCTAGGTTTGTGGGCTGTGGGCACCCGTAACCTCGCCTGTAGGTTGACAAGATTTTTGGCAGTTACCTAACTTGATTGAATCACAAAATAATTAGATTAAATCTTTCCGTCATTGCTTGGTATTTGAACCGCCACAGTCCACACCTTATTTATATATTTTGCACACAGTAATTCTTGTTCTTGACAATCTGCAAGACAACATGAGACCAAAGATTTATCTGTTTGGAGACTCCATCACGGAAGGGTCATTCGGCAATGGTGGGTGGGGTTCTTCTCTTGCAAATCACTTCTCTCGCACGGTGAGACTCGAACTTGTTTTTATTTATTTAGTTTTTTTGGCTTTGATGAAGTATTGGGCGTTGAATTTTTAGGCGGATGTGGTGTTGAGAGGGTACAGTGGGTACAACACGAGATGGGCTTTGAAGATGAAAGAGAAGGTGCTGCATCCGTCGGAGAGCAACCCTTCTCCGGCGGCGGTGACGGTGTTCTTCGGCGCGAACGACGCTTGTCTCCCTAGCAGATCTAGTGCTTTTCAACACGTGCCGCTTGATGAGTACAAGCAGAATCTCCACGCTATTGTTGCCTTTCTCAAGGTAAAACTTGAAAAGTGTCCACATTTGGCACTACCCCACCCAACACACGGTGCACTCGTCAGGAAGCATAACCAGAAAATTTTAGTAATGGTAAATAAAATTTGTTTCAATGCGTATATTAATATGTAAACTTAATTGTTGAAAATGAAAAAAATACTAAAAATATATTATAATCCTGTTTAGGTTGCAACCTATACTTTTATTAAAATATCAAATTTGTGAAGGATGAACCTCGTGTAAACAACACAACAATCTCTCTTAATATAATACCACGATATTGGTTGTGAAATCATTTTTCATTTTATTTCAATTTTGTAGCACAATATATTTTAACTTAATAAATCTACTTAAGCTGTGCTAAAGGTTGGGTGGTGTGAAAATAGAGTTGTCAAAACGGGTTGTACACCTTTGGCTGCTCCAACCTGACCCACCTAATAGGCGAGTTGGGCCGAAAATTTCAGTCCACTTGGGCTGTGAGTTGGCCCGTTTGGGTCGGGTTAGTCATATATTAATCAATTAGTTACTTTATAATATAATAATTTTATTCATTAAAACTTAATAAAAGTATATTTTTTTAACTTGCCTCGGGTTGGGAACTCGCCTGGAGGTGGGCTCAAACATGTTGCGCTCGTTAGGGTTTATGGGTTCGGTGTTAGGGTTTATGAATTCGGCAGGTTAGCCCATTTTGACACATCTATATCTGTAAATCGAATCACTTGATTGAAGTCAAGCAAATCTTGATCATTTCTTTACATTGGAGTGATTCATTTTTTATTTAAATCATTTTCATTTTTTATTGGTGCTCAACTTAAACTAGATCAACCTGTATGCTTCACTTAATTATGAAGCTATATTAAGCAAAGCCTCAAATATTTATTCAAAGCACCAAACATTTATATAATGTTACCTATAGAATAGTTCGTATCTGAATTTGAGTTGAATCACATTCAAATATTTTGAAGGTCGAGTTGTTTGAATATGAATCTAATAATAATATTTAAGCGATCTCGATTTCTTGAATTCATTTTAATCAAATTGCATAATATTTTCCATATGCTGTAATGTCCAATGTTTCAAGGGTTGATACAACAGTAAAAGTTGATGACATGTGACCTAGAAGTCACGGGTGCGAGGAAAGATTGCGTACATTAGGCCTAAAATGGCTCGACCCCGTTCATAGTGAGAGTTTTGTGTACCGGGTTTGCCCTTTGTAATGTGCAATGTTTCATATATAAGTGTTCTTCACAATTTTTGTTATATTGGGAGGGAAGAACGTGAATTGAAAACTAGTTCTAACGATGAATCTAAAATAATTGACAAAGATGTGAAATATACTTGAATCTGGACAAATTTACTTTTCATTAATACTTTTACTTAGAATAATAATTAAATTTGGTCTTTAAATTCATCTAATTTATTAAAGTGGGTGTTTGTGTGTGTAAGATCTCTATACTTTAACAAGTGACGCCAAATCACCATCCCGTTAAATAAACGGGGAAGGGTTGTTTTCATATGTTTATAGACATTCTTCTCTAAATTTGTCTATTTCTCCACAAAAAAAAAAAATGTAGTAATTTAGCAGGACATGTCCAGGAAATGTGGTGGGCAGCTGTGTGAAACATTTCAGGGCTGAAGTTTGAATGTGTGGAAAATATAATATCCACTTTTATTTCGATTTCGAAAGATGTGATTGCACCCTGTATGCTTTTAGTTGCCTGGTGGAATTTCCTAATCATTTGGTGTCACTGTTATTTTCACTTGCTTAAATGGTTCCTTGTCTTTTTCCAGTTGCACTGTGTCGAGACTTGGAGCAAATTGCATGAAACCTTTTAACGCAAATCTTACCTCCGATAAACCCAAAAAATGAGGATTATCTTTGGTAGGAATTACTCGACTTTAAGATTTTTTTAAAATGTTAATATCTTGTATCAAAGCCATTGAGCCCCACAAGATTTGGGTGTCCTCCATGCTTATAAGTTGGAACTGCTCATGTATGGAACAGAATGAAAGGACAGGAGATGTGCTATAGTAGTTCTTCTGTCCCTCTTGTTAATTGTTTCGTGCGAGTTGCTTTCAGATTTTTGTTGAACTCGATGTTGGTGTGATTAATTTTGCTAGCTAGCTTACAATTTGGTCATGCAATCAAACATGGTTTTCATTAAACAAAACTACGATGATATCTCTATTGTGCTTTTACTTTAGTTTTGTCTCACATAGCTACCTGCTTTTCTACGGCTTCAGAAGCAATGGCCTTCATCCTGTATTCTCCTCATCACGCCTCCTCCAATTGACGAAGCTGCACGTCTCCTGTAAAACTTACAAACTTTTTTAGTCCTTTTCAAACTTATAGCATCCTAAACGTTCATCTTGTAATTCCCACTGTAAAAATCATTCAGGCATCCATATTGTGAGAACCATTCCGGCCTACCTGAGAGGACAAATGAAGCTGCCGGAAACTATGCCAAAGCATGCCTCGCAGTTGCATCTGAATGTGGAGTTGCAGCTGTAGACCTCTGGACCAAAATGCAGCTGTTCCCTGGATGGCGAAAGGCTTATTTAGTGTAGATATGCTTCTTGTTTCGTTCAAATTCTTTACATTGTAAACAGGTTGAATCCAGGAATTTGAGGGTGGGTTGGGACAAAATGGGGTGACTGAATGATTTTGTGGAGCGATGAAAAAAACATAAAATTTTAAAAAAACATTGATTTGCTCTTCGGCCTCTCTCCCTTTCATTGGATCGGGCTTGTAATATTCGACCCTGTTTTTTGAAATGCAGAGATGGTTTGCATCTTACTGAGAATGGGAACAAGGTCGTGTTTGAGGAAGTGATTGCTCGGCTCAAGGAAGAAGGCGTAAGCCTGGAAAGTCTGCCTGCTGATCAACCCCTCATTTCTGATATCGATCCTGAAGATCCCCTCGAGTCTTTCAAGAATTATTGAAGGAGGAAGGTTACTTTTGCAAGTTTTTATGTCTGTAAAATGCTTCTACTCTATGAATACTTGCAGCTGGATTAGTTGGTCCTTCCTTTTTTTTTTTGCGCTCATATATGTATAAACATAATATCAAAAATATTATCCTTCAACATTTGAAGACTTTTCATCTTCAGTTACATGTATCAATTGTAATATGTTTCATTGTCTGTCTGTCCCAAGCCAGAATAAACGAGGGTAAAAATTAGTCATGTTCATGTCAACATATTGAAGATTTTTAGTAACAACAAAAAATATATTTATTTTTTTGAACTACTTAAATCGGTTAAACTTTAGGTGATAACAAAATGAATAGATTTAATTTCACACAAAATCGAATCAATAGAAGAGAATAAAAGAATTCCTCATTAATAGCTTTAATAGTATTTAAACAAATATAAAACTAAATTCCCCAAGTAAACGCCTTTAATTTAGTCGGGTTGTTGGGACTTTTTGTGGTCATTTTGCCTTTTTCTTGCCTTGATTGGTATAGAAAATATTTTAGCACGATTCAGAATTTCTCTCTCTTGCGTCTCGAAGTTGTCATCACTGTTTGTGATGTTGACAAGATTTGGGTCCGGCTTCTCATATTGTCAGGCCAACGAATAATTTTTTTGAAATTCTAAATTTATCTCCGATCCTATAACACAAAAACATACAATTTTCGAAAACTTGCTCACCATTATTTAGCCACAATATTTTCAAAAAATCACACAAAAATATCCAAATCCGATCTTCGCCACTCAAAATATACCCCAAGATATCTGGATGTATTGTCCAAATTTGAGCCCAATCCAACTGTTAAATTTCTATCAATGGTCTGTAAACAGATTGTACAGATTCTATGCTATAAAATAATAGCTTTCGTTCGTCCTCCATAAACCGATTCAAATAATCACAAAACCCAATCTTCACCATACACAATTTAGTTAACTCCCTTGTGAACATGGTGACCAAATTTCATCTTGATCAAATGGATGTGCTCATCGCAGACGCTTCTTGAAGTGCTATGCAAATTCGAAACCAATTTTCCAAACCTCAACAAAGGAAGAGAAGGAGATTCACGTGATTCGCGACATAAAATATGTTCAAACGCGTCTAGAAATCTCTTCAATCTGTAAGTATGCTTGTTTTTAAAATCATAATTATGTGTTGAAAATTGGAAATACTAAGAGATGAGTGTTATGTGTAGCAAAGTACTAGGTATGCACGAGCTACCTCTTGAATTGGTGGGGTAAAGTGCCACATGCATGTGAGTCAGCTCTTGAACCATAAGAGTAAAGTGTTATGTATATGAAAGCCACATCTTGAATCTGTAGGAGTTACCTCTATAATCCTTGTGTTTTGTGGATCAATCCACTATGATTAGTATCCGATAGGTGTTCTGAATCTTCTGATATGATATATTATGTTCTGGCTTAGAAGAGCGAAATTATGTTCAGTTATGTTTACGTGTTCATATCAGTTTCTTTTTCGATTTATGTGATACATATTTCGAAAACTGCCTATATATGTATGTGTTTTATGATATTCGATTGGCCACACATGCTGAGTATTTACCAAAACGATCACCCTTACATATCATTCCCAGATAAAAGCGAAGGAGAAATCGAATACGGAACAACAACACCACATTTGAGATTGGTGATCAGCCGTTGCAAATCCAATTTTAACTTTTGTTTTAGACTTCAGGTTGGTTTTATGAACAGTTTATGAAATTAGATAATCGGGTGTAAATTATTTATGAAATAAATAGACTGCTTTTATTTCAAAATTTGTACTTAAAGCTTGTTGATTTCGAATTGTTATTTGGAATCAATGTTTCGGGGCGTGACAAGTCTCATATCTACTTCTGATATGACAAGTGAAAATGGTTTTTTTAAAACTTTAATTGCAATATAAATTGAATTTACGTTCGAGTTTATTAATTTTACAAATTTTAATGTTTAATAAGAAAACTACTTGTACTGTTGTACATGAAACTAATTGTTATTATTGGAAAATAAAATAAAATTCCCACCTTCCACATAACTTTTCCCAAAAAAAACAAAAACCAGTGAAAATAAATTGGCATTATTTTGAGAATTCCAGTTGGCCAAAACTGGTAGTTGCCTGCATGACATGCATTTAGAAGACTTCACACCAAACATAAGTAATTTTATTTATAGCAGTAATTCTCAGATTATAAAGTGGAATTTTAATAATAGAGAACGAAATTTTTTTTTCCCCATGGATTGATAAATATTATGTTGCTAAATTTGATAGGGCAATATAGTATGAGTATATATTTAAAATGCACCTAAGATATGTGTCATTCCAAATCAAATTTCAATTTCATTATCAAACGAAAATCCATTCATTCAAATCAAATACATACATCCAATAAATATAAATCCAACAGTCCCGATTCATTTTTATGAGATAACCATCTTTATGTAGTGTGGCCCTACAGTTCAAAAATGAATTGAGAACTTTGGATTTGCTATCACTACATGGTCGAATGACCGCAAATAAGATAGAAACACTCCAAAATATTATTATCAAGAAGGTGACGCGTTTGGTTATGTTGTCGCAATAGAGCCATATTATGTTGGTTAATAATATAATATTTGAATTAAATTGGATGGATGCGTCGGTTGGATTAAGCACTTTGATTTTGCGAAGTATATTAAGAAAAATTTATCCTCGAGATTAAAGATTTCATTGTTTGCTTGATTATACCTTTCTTTAAAGATAATAATTGATGATCATCGGTGTTCGAAGTCAATATTTGTGGGCCATTGCAAACATGGACAAGCCACCCACTTTTTGTTCTTTCGTTTTCCTTTTATCTTCCCATTCAAGTCTGTACATATATGCTCATATTTCTTCAATTTTACTCATAATAATACAACCTACCTCGATTGCATTTTTCAACCTCGCTGCATTTGCATCTATTTTCTTGGTGTTTCTTCGCATTTTTGAGATACCCTTTTGCTCAAAAAGGGGAGAGGTCTATACTGTATGTGGGGTTCTCTTATCTGGTATGTGTTTCTTGATAAGTTTTCACAGATTCACGTAATGGATGTGAATCTGAATTCTTTTTTGGGTGTAAAATTTTGAAACAAAGAATCGGTCTTTTTGCAATCGTGGATTCGTTCTTGACAATAGTTTTACATATTCATTTGGTTGTATGATTTTGATTGAGATGGCGAGAAGTATACTAAAAATTTCAAACTTTGATACTTGATCTTGGTTCATTTTGTGTGAAACATTCGAATAAGGGAAAGTTCTATATCTTTCACAGCGTTGGTTATTAAAGTCCATTTTACATAATTTTCACTTCACCAGAATTCGAAGAGGAACTGTATTATCAGTAATCTGGGAGACTGATAGTTACTTAGGCTAATATTTAATAACTTGGCATTAGATGGATCATCAAATCAAGCATAGTTGATGCAATTTGGTCCCCTAATTCATTTGATGAATGTACATTTCCCCCCTTTCAAATTTGTTGGCATCCTCTTCACTTTCTTAAAAAGCTCTTGTGAGTAGAATACATGAAGAGAGGATATACTATCAAGTTTTTTTCAGTTGAACTCTTTGGATTTGAAGAGATAGATGATGTATCAATCTGAATTATCTTTATTTGATTTGCTCTATTCTTGAAGATACCATATAGCAACGTGGGCACTGAGCATACATACCAAATTAACTTCACCTGGTTCCAAGATAGAATACAAGCTTTCCATTAAATTTGCTAATACTTTCTGTTTTACATGCGCGTTTTGGTGTTCTATTTCATGATGGAACAAATTCTTGACTTATGGACGAATCTCGAGCATTTCAATGATTGACTACAAAAGCATGAAATTTAAAGCATTGTATTGTATGGTTGATATGTGAGCTTGTTTGGTTGTGTTTAATTTGATGGATGCTAGACATGGCATTGATGGCATTCACGTGATTCCCTATCTGCAGGTACCTTTTGTTTTTTTTACAGTAAGTGTATCAAGAATGGGTTCTGGAGTTTGGTTTAAGAATATAATCGCTAGAAAGAAAGCCAAGGGTGGCAGATCGCAAAAATTGCAGGTTAGAAGTTCTGGAGCTGTCTTCTATTTATTTATTTGTTCATATTTCAATAGAAAGTCTCACAAATAAACAATTTGGCCAAATATCGTAGAGATATCTTGACTATTTGTGAACGTGCAGAACTCGCATAAATTATATCTTGTTTCAAAACATATCCAGATATTATTCAATCTTTTACCTGTATTGGACTTTGGGCATGTAGCTATCTGGACATCTGAATTTATGCATTTTGAGTTCTTGTTTTCATTATTAAGCAGAAGTATTCAGCATCTGGAAAGTCAAATGGCCACAAAAAGGAAGTCTTTCAGAAAGAGTGTCCTGTATTGGCCAATGGCGTTTCTGAGGGTGACCATATACTGGTTGGCGATGAGAATACGGCTGCAACTCGTATTCAGACCGCGTATCGAGCATATAAGGTACACTGTTTGTTTGATATGATATTGTGATTTAGTTATAAAAATAATTTCCTGATATATTTATTTCAATGTATATTTTCATCTATATAAAGAGGTGATTACATGTTCTAAAGTGAGCCGGACTAAAAGGAGATTAGCCTCATGGTTACTGGGTTGTGGATGAAGGTCTTTATGGTCGAACAACGTAAATCATGTGTTGTGTCGTGTGCTTCGTCAATATATCTCTCTCCTATTTTAAATACAACATTTGTTTAGGCTAGGAAAATGTATCTCCGAATGAGAGGAATGACAAGGTTCAAGGATCTGGTGCAACGTGATTCTGTCAAGAAGCAAGCATCAACCACGCTACGTCATCTACACTCATGGAGCAGAATTCAAGAACAGGTTAGAGCTCGGCGAGTTCATATGGTTACCCAAGGTCATCTCATGCAGAAGAACCTCGAGAATAAGATGAAGTTCGAAGCGAAGCTTCATGACCTCGAGGTAAGACCGAGTGATTCCTCTATGTAGCCAGTTTTTATATGTTTTGAAATTATATATTAAACCTGACTCTACCATATCCTCCATTGATGGATTGCCTGACAGGTGGACTGGAGTGGAGGTTCTGAGACAATGAATGAAGCTCTTGCAAGAATACATCTAAGAGAAGAAGCAGCAGTGAGGCGGGAGCGAGCAATGGCATATGCCTTTTCTCATCAGGTGCGAAAACAAAAAATAATATCTGCAATCAGATTAGATATTATTAAGATTACAATATATCTTTTGTATATAGGAGTCTTTTAAATAAATCAGATATTATATGTTTGCTCTGGTTTTTGTTTTGTTTTTTTATGTTGAAACGGAATGGCAAGTGTTTTTCATTGTATGTATCATATTTCAATGGGAACTTGATGAGTCGATCCACCTATACGTCTTGCTTTTACTGATAAGTTACTCCAAGTATTATTTAGTTGTATGGTAGAAAACTGTTTTTTTGTTTAAATTATTGGAGATCAATGTATTTTAAACTAATGGAGATTTTAAAAAAAAAAATAGTCAATTTGTCATGTATGTCCTTTGTTGCTGAACCACATAAATCCTGTGTTTGTCTGCACGCTGTCTTTGCTGACCAAGAGTAATGACTGAAACCATGTATTTTTCAGTGGAGGGCCAACTCCAATCCAAATTTCGGATCAGGAAACTATGAACTCGGCAAAGAAAATTGGGGCTGGAGCTGGATGGACCGGTGGATAGCTGCTCGACCTTGGGAAAGCCGAGTTCCAACATCAGCAAGTCCAAAGAAAGCACCAAGTCACCAAGCAAGCAAGACTCCTAAAAACACAACTCCTCCCAAGATCAAAGCATCAGTTAAAGTCAAGTTAGTTTCTCCTAATGGAAAGCCTGTTAGAAGATCCCGAAAACTGTCTTACGAAGCATCTGATAAAACATCTGTTCCAAAAATGAACGCCAAATCGGAAGATGATGAAACCAAGAACGAACAGAATGGATCCTAAAGTCAAGTTTTCAGATTCAAGAGAAGTGGGCAGAATCAAAGACGAGGAAAATTAGCCCTTCGG
This sequence comes from Haberlea rhodopensis, assembly GCA_907163345.1. Lineage (NCBI taxonomy): Eukaryota > Viridiplantae > Streptophyta > Magnoliopsida > Lamiales > Gesneriaceae > Haberlea > Haberlea rhodopensis. Next base: position 23,129,021 of record CAJQUN010000005.1, on the reverse strand, counting down.
CCTTGGCCTGCTTTTGCTCGTTGGGCTTGAACAAATATGTGTTTAGCAACAGAAAATTTAAAAGAAAAGAAAAAATTGGATTTGGGTGTGATTCTTGATTTACTGTACATTTGGAAGAGTGTAATTTATCGTCGGATTATTCTGTAAAGTATATGTTGACCTGGTCTTCTGCTATTTCTGGTTTGTATAAAGTCAGTGTTTTGTATAAAGTCTGTGTTCTGTACTCTTACTTTCCAAAATTTCTGTCAATCAAAGGAAATCTTGTGTTGATTTATTTCAATGAAAAGCAAGGTAAAACAATTGCAAGGGGGAAATAGAACAGAGACAAATCCAAAAAATTGCAGAAAAAATAATTAATTCCCAAGAAGAAGAAACGGAGTAAAAGTGTCGAGAAGCAAGTGTCCTTAGAGGATAAGATAAAATGCCTGTTATGAACAGAAATAGGCTACGCCAGAGTGGAGAAGGAAACCTGCAAAATCATGCTAGAACAGTTAAAGAGCATAGAGTGAGGACTGAGGAGTTACGAAGTAATATAGTTAAATATCGGTATGAATCATGGTTCGCAAAAACGGCCGCAGAAAGGGAACGACAGCTGATTTGGTAAAGTTTCATGCTAAAATGGATGTGTAACTATAACACCGATTTCACGGTCGTCATGGAATGGAATGGCGATTTCGAGACTTGGAATGACGATTTCACGACAAGGAATGACCGTCGAAGAAAATTTTCCATTTTTTTTATATTTTTTCATTAAAAATTTGTTCAAATTATCTATTTTTTAATTTTAATTTAAAAAACTCCACGGTAATAACCGTGACTGCTCCACGAAATATCAATAGAACTGGAACAACGGCCTCCGTGATCTTAGCATGGCCTGAATGGACTAAACTCTCCCATACATGCAACAAAAAGAAAATATAGGCTCATTTTGTTACGAAACAAAACCAGTGTTGTGTAGAAAGGATTAACAAAACAATGGAAAGATCATCTGTGTGAACTGAGCACGCACTTTATCCACCTTCTGCATCAATATATAGCTTCAAGAATGCCATTCTTTTTCTTCGGCTACATGATGGGCATATCTAATGTTCTCAAAACATCTTTGAACTCGGATTCACGTGTTTCTTTGTTAAGTCGCTCTATCAGTTTATACCTTTGATCGTTCAGGTAAAAAGACTGCATTTTCCAAAAGCCACTTTGCCTCTGAGTCACTTTTTGACTGGCTGTCCTCATTAATGAGGGCAGCTGGTGGTTGGCGGATGGGCAGCTGGCGGTTGGCGGATGTGCATTTAATGCACATCTTCAACCTTATAAATAGAGCTCATTTCCTTCATTCTAATTCATCCCATTTCAGAGTGTTCTCTCATACATATACATTTGAGTGTGTATTTCTATAATATTTGTGAGGTAGTTTTCTCCTAAATTGAGAATGTTGTTCTCTTTGAAAGATAGCGAGAGCTTGTAACCTACAAAATATTATAGTGGAATCTTTTCATCTTGCCCGTGGTTTTTACCCTAATAATTTTTAGGGGTTTTCCACGTAAATTCTGATGTCCATTTTTATTCTTCATTTTCAGTATTTTCTATCTCTTGTTGCCTAATCTGGGGCCAACAAGTGGTATCAGAGCCTCGTTGTAAAAATCTTAAAAATTCTAAGTATGCTCTGTGGTTGCAGCCTTGACTGATCTTCCACATCAGAAAAGTTTTTTTTTTGAGATATTTTTTTTATTGAGGCAATTTGATTGTTGTCGGAATGGCGGCACGGTTCGAGATTGAAAAATTCAACGGAAGTAATTTCATGTTGTGGAAAATGAAGATGCAAGCAGTTCTACGAAAAGATCGTTGCTTGGCGGCTATTGGAGATAGGCCGAAGGAGGGCATGGACGATGAAAAGTGGAATGAGATGAACGGTAATGCTATTGCCAATTTGCATTTGGCTCTAGCCGATGGGGTATTGTCAAGTATCGCCGAAATAACAAATGCAAAAGATATTTGGGATACTCTGACAAACCTGTACGAGGCCAAGTCACTACACAACAAGATTTTCTTAAAGAGAATGCTTTATACTCTTCGGATGTCGGAATCCTCATCGGTGACCGACCATATCAATACTTTGAATACTCTATTTGCTCAGCTCACTTCTTTGGGGCATAAAATAGAGGAAGTTGAACGTGCGGAGCTTCTACTTCAAAGTCTACCGGATTCATATGATCAACTCATTATCAATCTGGCCAACAATATCACTACTGATGTGTTAGTCTTCAACAATGTTGCAGCTGCGGTCCTTGAAGAGGAAAGTCGGCGCAAGAACAAGGAAGACATGTTGGCAAGTTCGAAGCATGCAGAGACTTTGCCGATGATGAGAGGAAGATCGACAGAGCGTGACTCCAGTGGGAGCCACAAGTATGGTAGATCCAAATCAAGAAGTAAGAAGAAGAATTTTTACTGCTATAAATGTGGTGGTAAAGGGCATTTCAAGAAAGATTGTACAAGTAAGAAGAGTGTCGAGAAAGATTCTCAAGGAAATGTTGCCAGTACCTCAGACGGTGGAGAAATACTATTCAGCGAAGCAGCAACTGTTGCGGAAGGCAGGCAAATATTTTATGACACATGGATAATGGATTCAGGAGCGACGTGGCACATGACGTCTCGGAGAGAATGGTTCGGCCAATATGAACCAGTCTCAGGAGGATCTGTATTCATGGGAAATGATCATGCCTTGGAAATCGCTGGAGTGGGAACCATCAAAATTAAAATGTTTGATGGTACTATTCATACCATACAGGAGGTAAGACATGTGAAGGGTCTGACAAAGAATCTTTTGTCTTTGGGACAATTGGACGATATCGGGTGCAAGACCCGTATCGAAAATGGGATCATGAAGATTGTAAAAGGCGCGCTTGTAGTATTGAAGGCGGAAAAGGCTTACAAGAATATGTATGTACTTCTGGGTGAAACACACAAAGAGGCAGAACTAGCTGTTGCATCGACTAGTTCGGGAGAAGAATCAACAGTGTTATGGCATAAGAAGCTCGGGCATATGTCAGAACGTGGGTTGAAGGTTCTCTCGGAACGGAAGCTGCTGCCATGGCTTACAAAAGTGTCTCTACCCTTTTGTGAGCATTGTGTTACCAGTAAACAACATAGACTAAAGTTTGGCACATCTACTGCCAAAAGCAACGATATTCTGGAGCTGATTCATTCTGATGTTTGGCAAGCACCAGTTGTATCTCTAGGAGGAGCGAGATATTTTGTCTCGTTCATTGATGATTTCTCTAGAAGATGCTGGGTGTATCCTATCAAAAAGAAATCAGATGTTTTTTCAGTCTTCAAAGTGTTCAAAGCGCGGGTTGAACTTGACTCTGAAAAGAAGATCAAGTGTTTGAGGACTGACAATGGAGGAGAATATACCAGTGATGAATTTGATGCATATTGTCAATAAGAGGGCATCAAAAGACAATTCACAACGGCTTACACGCCTCAACAGAATGGAGTGGCGGAGCGGATGAATAGAACCCTTTTGGATAGAACAAGGGCTATGCTGAAGACTGCAGGTCTAGCCAAGTCATTTTGGGCAGAAACAGTTAAGACCGCCAGTTATATTATCAATCGATCTCCATCAGTGGCGATTGATCTGAAGACTCTGATGGAAGAGTGGACAGGCAAGCCAGCGGATTATTCTCGGTTACATACATTTGGAAGTCCGGTATATGTTCTATACAATGAACAAGAAAGATCAAAGTTGGATTCTAAATCCAGAAAGTGCATCTTCTTGGGCTATGCTGATGGTGTTAAGGGGTATCGCTTGTGGGATCCCACTGCCCACAAACTTATTATCAGCAGGGATGTTATCTTCGAGGAAGATAAAGTGAAGGGAGACAAAGGCACACTGAATTCAGATACTACTACAATTCAGGTGGAAAATAAGACAGAAGAAGGTCAAGTTTCTTCTGAGGTATTACCAGAGCACGATGAACAAGAACCAGATGAGTCAGAGGTTCTCAAAGCCAGGCAGTCTACTCGCGAGAGGAGACCACCGGGTTGGCTTTCAGATTATGTTACTGAGAGCAATATTGCATATTGCTTACTGACAGAGGATGGTGAGCCATCGAGTTTCCAAGAGGCTACTCGAAGTTCGGATATATCCCTATGGATGCAAGCTATGCAGGAAGAATTGGAGGCCTTGGATCGGAATAAAACTTGGGATCTTGTTTCACTACCACGAGGACGAAAAGTCATCGGTAACAGATGGGTCTATAAGATCAAACGTGATGGTAACAACCAAGTGGAAAGATATCGTGCAAGATTGGTGGTGAAAGGATATGCTCAGAAAGAAGATATCGACTTCAATGAGATATTTTCTCCTGTGGTTCGGCTTACAACAGTCAGAGTAGTATTGGCATTATGTGCGGTTCTGACCTACATCTAGAGCAGCTAGATGTGAAAACAGATTTTCTTCATGGAGATCTTGAAGAAGAAATTTATATGCTCCAACCAGAAGGTTTTGCTGAAATAGGCAAAGAGAACTTGGTTTGCAGGTTGAACAAATCTCTGTACGGTCTAAAACAGGCGCCGAGGTGTTGGTACAAGAGATTTGATTCCTATATCATGAGTCTTGGGTACAACAGACTTAATGCAGTTCCTTGTGCATATTACAAGAGATCTGGGGACAATGATTACATCATTTTGTTGTTGTACGTGGACGACATGTTGGTCGCAGGCCCCAACAATGATCAAGTCCAAGAATTAAAGGCACAATTGGCTAGGGAATTTGATATGAAGGACTTGGGACCGGCAAACAAGATTTTAGGGATGCAAGTTCACCGAGACAGAAGTAACAGAAAGATTTGGCTTTCCCAGAAAAACTATTTGAAGAAAATCTTGCAACGCTTCAACATGCAAGATTGTAAGCCAATTTCTACCCCTCTTCCTGTTAACTTCAAGTTATCCTCCGATATGTGTCCTAGCAGTGAAGCGGATAGGATGGAAATGTCTCGAGTACCGTATGCATCAGCAGTAGGAAGTTTAATGTTCGCTATGATTTGTACAAGACCAAACATTGCACAAGCAGTGGGAGCAGTCAGTCGGTACATGACGAATCCTGGACGAGAGCATTGGAGTACTGTTAACAGGATCCTTAGATACATTAAGGGTACCTCAGATGCTGCATTATGTTACGGAGGATCAGATTTTACACTCAGGGGCTATGTGGATTCAGATTATGCTGGTGATCCGGATAAAGAAAATCTACTACTGGTTATGTGTTTACACTTGCAGGAGGAGCAATAATCTGGGTTTCAAAACTGCAGACAGTTGTAGCTTTATCTACAAAGGAGGCAGAATATATGGCCGCTACTCAAGCTTGCAAAGAGACGATATGGACTCAAAGGCTATTGGAGGAGATTGACCATAAACAAGAGAAAGTTTCTTGTTTTGTGACAGTCAGAGTGCATTGCACATTGCAAGGAATCCAGCCTTTCATTCTAGGACTAAACACATTGGCGTTCAATTTCACTTTGTTCGTGAAGTAGTGGAAGATGGAAGTGTGGATATGCAGAAAATCCATACGAAGAAGAACATAGCTGATTTTCTGACAAAGCCGGTTAGTGCTGATAAGTTTGAGTGGTGCAGATCCTCAAGTGGCCTAGCAAAAACGTAAGCAGCAGGGTATGGCAAGATTGAAAGGATGGGTGGAGATGTGCTTGAGTCTCAATCAAATCTCCAAGTGGGAGAAATGTTGACTGGATGTCCTCATTAATGAGGGCAGCTGGTGGTTAGCGGATGGGCAGCTAGCGGTTGGCGGATGTGCATTTAATGCACATCTTCAACCCTATAAATAGAGCTCATTTCCTTCATTCTAATTCATCCCATTTCAGAGTGTTCTCTCATACATATACATTTGAGTGTGTATTTCTATAATATTTGTGAGGTAGTTTTCTCCTATATTGAGAGTGTTGTTCTCTTTGAAAGATAGCGAGAGCTTGTAACCTACAAAATATTATAGTGGAATCTTTTCATCTTGCCCGTGGTTTTTACCCTAATAATTTTTAGGGGTTTTCCACGTAAATTCTGGTGTCCATTTTTATTCTTCATTTTCAGTATTTTCTGTCTCTTGTTGCCTAATCTGGGGCCAACATCACTCAGCTTGCTAGGGAGAGCACTACATTACCACGAATAAACATAATTTTATTTCGAAAAACGTCTCATGCTATGTCATAAATTATACTAAAGCCGAAGCTGTCAATGCAATGTGACAATCACTTGAAAAGCCCACGATTCCTTTAGTAGTTCAATCAAAAATTATTAAAACAAAACTGATAAAACACATTTCTGAAAGACTTTGCCTATCATACTCTTACACTGTTTCTTCTTATATGATATGGAAAAGTCTGGTTCTTTGGATCCCCAATACATTGTATAAGGTTGCATTTGTATTGATAGACTTCGAGTTAAGGATTTCAAATCCATAATAATAAATACATCCAAATTATTGGATACTGTTAAAATCTGTTACGAATGCATGAGTTTACTTCAACACAAATGACTCCTAAAAGAATTTAATGGATAACAGGACCATTTTCCCTTGACCATACAATGTGGCAGTCCCAATTAAAAGTTGGTATATGAATGGAGTTGGTCCACACCTTTTACTCGCTAACACCTAAAGGCTTATTTTTAAGTCGAGAGAAACGAGGCAGGCAATTGAATGAGCACTGTTTGCAGAGAAAGCTACTTGGGATTCGATCGTTGATGGGATTTGGTGGGGAGAAATTTTAGGTTCCTGCATGTACATTACGGACGTGTTATATTATCTGAAAATGAAATTATGGGTTTATAAAAATCATATATAAAATTTAATGATAAAAAAAAATAACATATAAAATTTATTAATTATTTATTTATTTTATCTTATTTACAAATTTACTCATCAAAAATTACAATTATCTCTCCGTTTAATGCAGAAATATAATATTTTCTTGATTGCTTGGGGGTCTCATGTAATGGCAGAGGTAGACTTTGTGTTTATGAGGGTAAAAAATATTTTAGGCATGGCAAAATATGATTTTTGAGGGGCAACTATGATTTTTGGAGGGTTATAGTAATAAGTTTATTATTTTTTTTTTTGCAAGGGGGCACTTGCCACCTTTGACCCAACGTAGCTCCGCCCCGATGTCGTGGATACCAAACCCGCAAAGAAGAGACGATGGCTTTCGATTATTGAGAATTTTTGCGGATAAATCTTTAAAAATTCAGAAACTAAACATCCAAAATACATTATTATATCAAAGCAACTTTTTAAATGTTATTGCTGAAAACAATGGTGTATGTACCAGTGTAGTGTTTGAGGGGGCTCTGAATTCTGAGAGATGAGTAATTAATGACTACTTGCTTGAAATGAATGGTAAATGGACTCGTGAACTTTATTGGTATGTGCTATAAAAAAATATACGAATTTAATTGCACATGCTTGTTACATGTTCTAGTATGGGAAAGGGGGATAACGAGTACGACGGAAGAGAAACCTTAAATAACATACGAAAACCCTAAGAATTACTTTAAATAAACTGAGTTTGGTCCATATGAACTATTTGAGTCACAATCCAAAGTTCATCTTAGCTCTTGAGCTACTCAAGTACATAGTTATCGAGTGATGTTGGACGGTGGTTCCTTAGGTGACTCATTCCAGAAGATGTGTTTTTGTTATGATGGTTTGGACAGCGGACGGTGACACGTTGAAATTCAACAATGGTAGGAATGCAAGTTGGAATGAAGTTGTCCACCGAAGGATTGATCACCTATATAAACCTCTCTAACTGACCTCTGAAATCTATCCCTCAATTTGAATATCAATCAAATAACAAGTTTTTAAGCATTTGTATATGTTTCTGTAAGTTGTGAGTTGATCGTGACGAGTTTGCAATTCTCATCTGAATTTTTCAATAAATTGTGTTTGCCTTCCATAACGTAGGCAATTCCCGAACGACGTAAATATTCATGTTTTTGTGTATATATGATACTTACATTTTATTTTGATATTATAGCACACATAAGCAAATTTCGGTGGATTCATAGAATTTGTATAGCAATATTAAAATCAAGTCAAGTAAAAGCTCGAGCTCGTACTCGAAGGCTCTTGCGTGTAGTCACATACCACAAAGCCTAGCACAAAATAAACTTTGAAGTTTTTTTTTTTGGTGAAGCTCATGGGTGTTGATTCTCCCTTTTTTAAATGGTCACTTCTTCTCAACTAAGGCAATATATATAATGTTGTATTGACAATGCAAAATCACTACATCCACTGTCACACAATTTGTCCTTAGCAACTTCCACATCCCACACAAACTATAACCAACAATAAGTTCTCAATGTCTTTCTTCTCCACTACTGTTGTTGCCATTTCATTCACCTTATTTTCCTCATCGACTTAGCCACACACTCTTAGCCAATGTACACCAAATTCAACCCACCAGCCTAGCCGCAACACCAAATTTCGGTAGATTATTACGCCAAGACTTGCCCTCAGGGTCGATCAGCTGGTTGCTCCGCTAACCTCGCAGCAGTTCAAAGAGCTCCCCATCTCCGTCCTGCACCATTTCGTCGCTCTTCTTTTCATGACTGCTTCGTTGAAGTAAGCCCAGAACTTCCCCAATATAAGTTGCTCCACATTGCACTGCTTAAGATCATTCTTAGTGGCTCGCCCTACCAAACATCTTGAATACATCTGAGTGATTCTGAGAGTGTCCTGTCACGAGCCCACGAGCATGTGATAGAGCATCATCTTGAGGATAATTTCATGAGTCATGCCACAATCCACGAGTTCGTTAAAGCATATGGCTGCTTAAACATAACATATGATTAACCGTTACTTCGTGTTCGCCACCAGGGGATTCTACATGTTGTCATGCATAAGCCCACGAGCCCATGAAAGCATATCGCAACTTAAACATTAGCATAGGATTCATCAATTCTTGGAGTTGGTGCTCGCTGCCATAATCTTGATCTAGTATTTAGTATAATTCTGCATATTGTCATGACGTGCCCCAGCGATAACCTGTAATCCGAGTAATTCTGCAAGTTATCACGCAACATGCCCTAGAGCCATGATAAATGCCCCAATTCGCCAAAACTCACATGAGCACCATGAAATAGTCTTGAATTGCTTACCATGATCAACTTTTTTGAATCAATTCACAGAAATATAAATCCATATACTATTATCCTCGAAATTTTCGTTTTTTTGTGGTGGTTTTAAAAGGGTTGTGATGGATCGGTACTTATTTCGACTAACAAGGAAGCAAGGAGTTGGCAGAAAGGGATGCGGATGATAACAAGGAGCTGGCAGTGGAGGCGTTTGATAGTATAAATAAGGCCAAAGCACTAGTGGAGAGCAAGTGCCCTGGAGTTGTATCATGTGCAGATATCCTTGCTGCAATTGCTGCTAGAGACTTTATCCATTTGGTATGTACAAAAATATTCTAAAATACTGGCTTTTTCCCCTACTATTTGTTGCCTTTCCTTCATCTTTTTGCCTTGGCAATATATGTGCTTCACATGTTCTTTGAATCTTTGATGCTGACATCTATTGCTTTATATCAAGATAAACAATTAATACATATTGATGCAACTTTTTATCTGGGAATTTTGAACAAAATGCATACATGAGACATATAAATTCTATATATAATTATTTGAAAATTTTGATTCTATTAATGTTCAGTTGCCCAACATAAAATTTTGGGTTCACCTACATTACATCAGCGGCGGAACCGGAAACAAAGGAGTTTGGCATGGTTTATTGATTGCTATCCCCAATGGCAATACCTCTTGGATAAGAATATTTTCATCTAATGATTTGATATACTTGAGAGCACTGCCCTCACGAGTAACATTAAACCAACCGGATGATTATCATGTTTCCTCTTATAGAATTATATATATTTTTTATATAATTAAATACAAAAACATGATTTCGCCTATTCTCAAGTTTTCGTTAAGCGCAAAATTCCTGGCTCCGCTTGTTGAATTTGCGACTATGGAAATTTCAACTTGTGATGCAGATTTCGGACATGTTAGATCCAATTAAAAGCGGTCAAGGTATCTAACCAACACAAGCATCCATTTATGACAGGACAGATTTCAACAAACTTTTGGTTAATATGTATAGAACCCCATAATAAACAAATTTAGCCAATCGGATCTGTAGTAGATTAATTAGTTTCCTAGCTAAGACTTGACTATATGGATGGATAAGAAAGTCATATTAAAAAATATATATTTATAATTTCTATTGATCAAATTGAAGTAGTGTTTTTTCACAGGCGGGAGGTCCATACTACCAAGTAAAGAAAGGAAGATGGGATGGAAAAATATCAATGGCATCAAGAGTAAACCCCAATCTCCCCCGCTCCAACTCCACCATAGATTACCTGATCCAACTCTTCAAATCCAAAGGCCTTACACTTGAAGACCTAGTAACTCTCTCAGGAGACACACACCATTGGTTTTGCTCATTGCAAGAACTTTCTTGCACGATTGTACAACTACAAGAACACAATGAAACCCGATCCTTTCATCGATCCAAGGCTCCTCAAGGCCTTAACAATGTCTTGCCCACGATTTGGTGGGAACACTGATATTGTAGCACCATGTGATGTAACGACACCTTTCTTTTTGATAATGCTTATTATGGGAATTTGGGGAGCGAATTGGGAGTTTTAACTTCGGATCAAGTGTTGTTTTTGGATCCAAGAACTAAGCCTTTGGTGCAGGCGCTGGCTAAGGATAAAGAGAAGTTTTTTCAAGATTTTGCGGTGGCTATGGATAAAATGGGGTCTATTGGGGTGAAGAGAGGAAGAAGACACGGAGAGAAAAGGATAGATTGCAGCATGCATGAACATCTAATTATCGGTAGATCATGACCATACGCAGATTCACAGATTCGCATCAAACTAATTCGGATGATTATTCTAGTAGCATAGAATTAACTATCATTGCTATTCTGGTCTTGGTTTTTTAGGGGTATAGTTTCCTTGAATTCTTTATTATTTAATGATTGTAGTTTGGTTCTCGTTTGTTTGTTGCAAATTGCAATGTCTTGATTCTTCCTGAGTTGGAATTTTCTGATGTGATTCTTGTGATATCAGACATATTGGATTGAGATCTCTCCGAGTTGAAGCATGTTCTGATAACTATTTCTTGGGGTGCGAATCTTTTTTGTTGTTGTTGTTGTATACAGCATATGTTGAAGTATGCGCTTGTGTTGTAAAATCTTAACTGAGGCATGGACTTCGACACGAGGGGTGCACAAAGATAGTAATTGTGGTTTCGGTACCCAATTACCTATTTATCGATGGTAATGTATGCTATTCAAATGATCAAAACAATATAGCCCGTTGAAAATCACACCTATTGTTTTTTTAAAAATCGCACAGATAATGTTTTCCTTCACGGAAGGGGAAAAAAATATTTACATAAGACAAGATGAGAACAATTTGAACTGTCACAGAACAATTTAGCAGACGAGTAAAATACAAACCAGACAACCCCATGCAATATAATCGTGCGGTATGTTTTGATGACAAAAGAAGAAGTAAAGGAAAACAAAGTGATATCAATTTGAACAGACATAAAGTTCAGAAGGCACTAGAGAAAGAGCTGCACAAACCTACAGTATCTGATCTACTATCATTTCTGACAACAAAAATATGCACAAGATTTTCCACATTTACCTTTTCAGCAATCCCATACGAATTATATCTGGACAAACATAAATAATGCATGGATCAAAATTAATGGTAGATGGCATGCTCATGCTTGTAGTTTCAGTTGCCATAGAGATTGGTTGGCAAGGAACCATACTCCAAACCTTTCATAATTACCTAAATAATGTAAACAACAAAAATAAGATTAGTTGCAAATCAATTGGTAAAACAGTAAAATTGCAGTTCCTTTGGTCTCCTTTTTGGACATTAAACAGTTTGAAGTCTCAAACTCTTCCATGTCCAACAATTTATACTTACTAGTTTCCTTGAAACAACTGCAATTTAGAATGTGAAAAAAGGGGCAATATACAAAGAAGAAACCAAGCCAAATGACCTCAAAAATGCCTTCACATTCAAGGCGTTTTCATTTATATGTATGCAGTTGTCAGTCAATAAACTCAACAAGATAGAGTGTTTGTAAAAGCATTAGGTCAATCATCAATGGCACAATTCTACTTCTTAGCGGATAAAACAATGTTATGCCGCATTTTCCCCATGAACTACACAAATCTAACAATGAAAGGCTGATCATGAAGAAAGCCACGGAAGCTTGAAAGAGAGAGCAACTATAATGTCCAGAGAGCAAGCTATCATTCGACAACATCATAAGTAGTGTCTGTCTATCCTCATATTCAGAGGATATTAAAGCTAAGGATTTGGTTCCAACACTTTCTTAATTGTCCTTTTTAATGCAAATTCAAAGCTAAGTGAATTATTCT